>MCJB01001511.1:0-11978 GCA_002018475.1 Nicotiana obtusifolia | reverse complement strand
CCCCCGGATTCATCACTTCGATGATCTTCTAAATCCGAGGTCAAAACTCGGCCACTGATACCGCTTTTTATCTTATTGGCCAACCTTTTCTTTGGCCTCCTCCTCTCGGGGGCTGGGGAACTCGAAGTCTTTTTCCTCTTCTTCTCAATAGCTGGCGGCTCGATCAGGGCATTACCTTCCTCGGCAATGACATTATCATCCTCGGGAGCGATATCACCACTCTCGATGGGAACAGTACCTCCACCATCAGTGGGAACGATGTCATCTCCAGCAGGAGGTCTTAACTAAAGATCAAAATGCGAAGAGTAGCTTACCGTGGGATCCGGCCTCCCACCAGCCTTTGGAAAGTTCGCGCCATGCGCGTTCGGAGTACGTCCGCTGACACACAATTTTTTTAACCCATTCCTTGAAGAAAGGGATCACGCCCGGTTTCTAGTTTTTCGCTATATTATGAGAAGATCGACATCAACAAACTGATATAGAAGTAAGGCAAAACAACCAACGAGCTATATGTAAATATAGGGAATACTTACGTGTCAGATTCCATTTTTCAGGAAAGGGCATATCTTCGGCCGAAATTATATCCGAAGTCTTTATTCGAACATATTGGCCCAACCAACCCCGATCTCGGTCTTCATCTATGCTCGAGAAAGGATCTTTGCTCGCCCGACGAGTGAGCTTTATCAGCCCCCCCGGAAAATTCGAGGGCTATACAGGCGTATTAAATGATCGAGGGCAAAAGGATGTCCCTCGACCTTGCTTATAAAAAATCAGAGGAGAATCACTATCCTCCAATATGATGGATGAATTTGGCCTAAAGTCATCTCGTGTTTTTTGCAAAAATCAATGACTATTGAGTCTACAGGGCCTAACATAAACGGGTAAGTATAAACGCTCAAAAAACCCTCTACATGGGTGGTAATATCTTCATCTGGAGAAGGGATAACTATACATTTACCAGCCCAATTAAAATCTTTTCTTACTGTATCGAGGGATTTCTCGATAATCGAGCACACAACCCTCGATATCGGTTCACAGCGGCCCAGAACGTTAGAAGGTTTCTCAACCTTGAAATCACCCCCAATCGATAACCCCGTCGGAATAAAAGCCTTCAAAGGGGATTCTGGTGTTTTTCCTTTAGTGGTAGATGTACTAACTTCTTCTCTTGATGCTGAAGAAGAAGGGTTTTCCTTTTGTAGAACAGACTTGGATATTTTAGCCATGTCTTACAGAGAAAGAAAAAGAAGGAGTGATTAAGCGAAGATGATAAGAGTACTTCAAAGAACAGGAGGACTTTTTAACGCCAAAATGAGGAAGAAGAAGGATCGTCGATAAAACTCAGAAACAAGTAAAAGGTTTTGCAAGGAAGAATGTATTATAAACCTTTCAAAAAAACGGAGGTTCAAAACTCAAAATAAGGAGGCATTAATTGAATTTCAGGAATTGTAGGTTTTGTCGACAACTGACACACGAAAAGACCTTTTTCTTGACCACAGATGTCATTCTGCTGCCATCACTCACCAATGCGATGTTTCTTTTCTTTTGATATGGCACCTCGAATACTGTGTCATATATGAGTGTACCTATATTTGACCTAATTTTAAGAACAGCGGTTCAAATCGTTTTCTGTCATTTCTCTCCAAAAAATGATGGGGTTATCTGTGTACGGCTAAAATCAGATTCATCCTTGTATAGGCAAAATCAGTTTAGAGGTCGATCTCGATATCGATAATGGCAAGATAAATCGGGACTGATTTATTGATCCCGATATCTCGAGATCAATCTTCGCCACAAATATGAAATATCGACCTGTTATGCCGAACCAGCCGTCATCATCGAATTATTTGGAAACATCAAGGTTATGACATCAAGATCGATATTGAATCGAAGCTATGACCTCGAGACCGGTATCGATATCGGGTTCAAGGATATGGTTTCGAGGCCAATATCGGAGTCAGAGCTGTGACCTCGAGATCGATCTTAGGTCCCATGCTACAGATAAAATCGAGATAGTCAATAGATCTGTTGCACCTATCCGCAAAATAACGTCTAAAGTCAAGAAGACTGAAGGAAGTTGATTATGTGTCTTGCATTGAAGCATTGATCCAAATATATACATAATACAATATTGATAGTAGGCTACAAATTAGCCACTAAATTAGCTAACAACAAGGAAACTAGCTAAAACTAAGGTAACTAAATATTTAACATTTAATAAAGAATATATACAATAAATGCTAATTATATACAAAATAAATTACTTCCTAGAATATATCCTTGATATATTCTCAAACACACCCCCGCAGTCGAAGCTGGAGGTTCCCGTATGCTGAGACTGTCCCTGAAATCATTAAATAAAACGCGCGGAAGCCCTTTTGTAAAAATGTCAGCAATTTGGTAACGGGACGGTACATGTAGCACACGAACTTCACCACGTGCCACTTTCTCTCGGACGAAGTGAATATCCATCTCAATGTGTTTAGTGCGTTGATGCTGAACAGGATTGCTGGATAACTAAATTGCACTTACATTGTCACAATAAACTAGAGTAGCCTTTTGAATAGGACAGTGCAACTCTAGTAATAAATTTCTGATCCAACACGAATCAGAAACAACATTAGCAACACCCCTGTATTCCGCCTCAGCACTACTACGGGATAGAGTGGGTTGGCGTTTCAATGACCAAGAAATTAAATTATCTCCAAGGAATACACAGTAACCAGAGGCAGAACGACGGGTGTCAGGACAACCGCCCCAATCTGCATCTGTATATGAGATAATACGATTAATACTGGACTTGTACAAATGAAGACCAAACGAAAGAGTACCCTGAAGATAGCGTATGATACGCTTAAGAGCACTCATATGCTCATTAGTCGGAGCATGCATATGAAGACATATTTGCTGCACGACATAAGAAATGTCTGGCCGAGTGAATGTGAGATACTGAAGAGCACCTGCAAGACTACGATACTTAGTTGGATCATCATAGGGAGTATCTGCGGTGGCACTAAGTTTGGACTTAGTGTCAACAGGAGTAGGACAGGGACTGCAGTTAGACATTCCGGCACGTTCAATAATATTTGCAGCATATTGTGTTTGAGATAAGAAGAGACCATGGTTATGACGAGTAACAGCAATACCCAAAAAGAAACTCAGAGGACCAAGATCCTTCATAGCAAATTCAGAAGCCAAGAGAGTCATAATATGCTTATGAAGGCGATCAGAAGAAGCTGTAAGAATAATGTCATCCACATACAACAGAATATATGCAATGTCAGAACCATTTTTGTAGATGAACAAAGAGTGATCTGACTTACTGTGAGAAAACCCAAAGGTAGCAACAAAATCAGCAAATTTTTGGTACCAAGCCCGAGGAGCCTGTTTTAACCCGTACAAAGACTTCTTCAGAAGACAAACATGATCTGGATAATTTTTGTTACGAAAACCCATTGGTTGATGCATATAAACTGTTTCATTGAGATGACCGTGTAAGAAAGCATTCTTGACATCCATTTGATGAATGGACCAAGATTTAGAGAGAGCACTGCTGAGAACTGCTCTAATGGTGGCAGGTTTAACCACGGGGCTAAACGTTTCATCACAATCAACACCCTGCTGCTGAGTATTCCCATCACCTACAAGACTTGCTTTGTAGCGCTCAAAAGAACCATCAGATTTATGTTTATGACGAAAAATCCACATAGACCGAATCACATTCACATTAGGTGGCCTAGGCACTAATTCCCAAGTCTTATTATCAATTAAAGCATTAAATTCATGCAACATTGCACTTTTCCAATTATGGTCACTTAGCGCACTAACAGGATTTTTTGGAATAGGAGAAATATCTGTAGTGGTAGTGTGATAATTAGAAGAGTATTTAGGGTTGGGTTTAAAAATGCTATGTGATGCACATGTAGCCGTACGGGTTGTAGGATGAGGCGTGGATTGTGTTGATGGCAGTGAGCTGTGAGGAAAAGGAGGTCTAGAGGGTGTTGGGCCATTTGATTGGGCCGTGGCTGCCCGGACCGCTGCTGAAGGAGAGGAGCAGTCTCGGCCCGTGTAAGACTGCAGCCCAGAGGGGGAGGAAGAGGTCAAATCGGGCTCTCTTTGTGGGTCAGGCATCAAATTTGAGGTTGTGGGATTTTGAGACAAATGATGAATGAGATGAGGATTAATGTTATCATCACGTAATAACTCATAATCCGAAGGTTTGGTTTTGGGAAGTTTGGAGAATGGAAATTCATTTTCAACAAAACGAACATGATGACAAATTATGATTTTTCCACTAGACATGTCATAACATTTGGACCCACGATGATTTGGAGCTGGACCTAAATAAGCACAAGGAGTCGACCTTTCTTGTAATTTATTAGTGGTAGAAGAGGGGAATAATGGGAAGCATAAGCAACCAAAAACACGCAAACATAAATAATCCAGATCACTTTGATAGAGGATTTGAGCGGGTGATTGGTAATTCAAGACCTTAGTAGGAATAATATTGAGGAGATATGTAGCCATGGAGAGAGCATGATGCCAAAAAGTGATTGGCATGGATGCATGAGCAAGAAGAGTTCGGATGATATTATTTATTGATTTTATGTGTCTTTCGGCCTTGCCGTTTTGAGGAGAGGTATGAGGGCATGAGAGACGAAAGAGCATGCCATTTTTCTCAAAAAACTTCTTAAAGGTTCCATTAATATATTCCGTACCATTATCGCACTGAAAGGTCTTAATATTACGTTCAAATTGAGTTTTGACTAAAGCATGAAAAGCTAAGAAAATTTGTTTGATTTGAGATTTTTTTGCAATGGGAAAAGTCCACAAAAAATTGCTATAGTCATCGAGAAAAAGAACATAATAACAGTGGCCGGAAGTACTAACAATAGGAGATGACCAAAGATCACTATGAATAATATCAAACGGAAGAAAAGTATACGAAACAGAATCATGAAAAGGTAGCTTAGAATGTTCCCCGAGAGGACAAGAGGAACAAAAAGTTTTACAAGCCTTATTACAATCAATAAATTTTTTACTACAAAGAGACTTAAGAACATTGTCGTCAGGATGACCTAAACGGTTGTGCCACAAATCTGAAGACAAAGTAGTAAAAACATATTGATTCTTGGAAGAAATGGCTTGAGAGCTGGAGAAAAGTGGATACAAGTCCCCGGTGCTATCACATCTCATTAGTCTGTTCCCCGTCTGTAAATCATTAACAGAGAAACTGAATGGGTCAAAAGATATAGAAACCATATTATCTGTGGTAAATTTACGAACAGAGACAAGATTTTTAATGAGTTTGGGAGCATGTAACACATTATTAAGGGTAAACTGGGGAAAAGGTGGGGGCAAAGAAGTGCGACCGTGACCAATAATAGGAATTAAATTACCATTTCCAACAACAATGTTGTGATGTTTATTGTTTGAATTAATATGAGAAGAGAGAATACCTGCATCCGCCGTCATGTGAGATGTAGCACCGGTATCCGTGTAGTAGTTCCCATTGGGTTGAGAGAACGAAAGAGCATGGATAGCGGCCTCAATGTTGGTAGGCGTGTAGCTAGGCGCAGGAGGAGCAATGGCATTAAAAGCTTGTGGTTTGGGCCCAAGCAAGCCTGACCCAGAAGAAGGTGGACATTGGACCATTTGATTGGGCCGTGGCTGCCAATTGTAGGAGGGAAAAGGACAAGGAGGCACGGTCCATCCTCCCCAAGTAGGCTACCACATCTGCTGCCAGTGGGGCGGTGAGGCCTGCTGATGTGGCTGCCACTGTTTCTGCTGATGTGGCGGCTGATTTGGACTGGGCCCATTAGTGTTCTGTTGGGCCTTTTTCTTCCCGTTAAATTTCGAATGATTCTTGCTCTTAGTATTGTTGTTTCTCTTATTGTTTGCAGAAGAATCAATTGAAGGGGAAATATTTGTGGCGACCATGGCAGCACTATCAGTCCGAGTGCCATTTTCACGTGCTTGACGAGCCTTAATAGTACGCTCAGCCATTTTCAATCTCGAACGACAACTTTCAAAGGATGGCAATGGTTCTTGATTTTGTATATAGTCCACTGTACCTCTATATGCCTTCGGTAAGGAACCGGTGAGACGTAAGACAAGACGACCATTTGTCACCGGAGCATCAACATCAGCCAATCTGTCCGCCAAGGATTGCAGGTGATTGCAATAGTTGTCAATTGAATTGAAGGCCTCAAAAGCAGTGTTGGAAAACTCCTCCTCGAGATGGGTAGCCCGAGAGGCTTTATTGTCTTTAAACAGAGCTTCAAGACGGTTCCACGCCCCCTCTGTCGTATCATTACGTTTGAGGATAGCAAGGAGAAGATCAGGGGCAATGGTGCTGTAAATCCATTGCAATACAATAGCATCCAAACGCCCTCAAAGACCCGGGTCAGCGGACCTAGCCTTGGCATAGGCAGCCATAGCCGTCTCCTCCGTAGGTGGAACCAAATGATCGTAGAGATCACAAACCCTAGCAAGATTGATGAACAAAGTAGCCCAAGAATGGTACAAAGCCTGCTCATTGTCTAATGTCACAGGAACAAGAGATTTAACATTAGTAACGGTGAGGGCGGGATGAAACTTAGACGAATCTGCCATGGAGAAGAATGAAAGATAGGAGAAGAAGAAGAATTGAGAAGAAGATGTATATGGCTAGGGTTAGGAGAATAGGATCGTATGAATATATGATACCATGAAGGAAGTTGATTCCGTGTCTTGCATTGAAGCATTGAGCCAAATTTATACAGAATACAATATTGATAGTAGGCCACAAATTAGCCACTAAATTAGCTAACAACAAGGAAACTAGCTAAAACTAAGGTAACTAAATATTTGACATTTAATAAAGAATATATACAATAAATGCTAATTATATACAAAATAAATTACTTCCTAAAATATATCCTTGATATATTCTCTAACAAAGACTGTTCAATCATCAAAAGTAGAAGACTTTTTATGATTATAGAAGACTTTTTTGTCATAAAGAGTCTTTCCTTTTCTATATATAGAGAATTCCTATCAATGTAAAGATCCAATTTTCATTCAGTACAAAGGCATATACAAACTTATTGGCTCCTATTGCTATTTCTTCATCCCATGTTGCGATTTTACTAATTTGTTCTTTATTTGCTTTCTTGTATCAAACACATCCACGTATCTTTTATCCCACGTACAAATTCAATTGTGTTATTCGATTTTCGGGGTAAACAGCTATATTTATTTTTGCTTCTGACTTTTTGTTTTCTTTGTTTATTTTGGGTGGAATATTTTTAGCTTCTCCTGCATTTCTAAATGAACACACAAGCAAAACGTGAATATATCAGTCGAAAACAAAAGACCTTTTGCCTACCTACTGAAATGTTTTTTTTCTTTTTCTTATGAATTATTGACTTGTAGGTCTTTTCTTCCATTTCCCATTACATATCAAACCTTTTCTTTATTTTATTTTCTTCTGTTTCCACATAATTTTCTTTGCCCTTTCTTTTCTTCTGTAGAACTTTGCACTCTTATTTTCTGTTGCTTCTTCCTTTTTCATAGCTAGTCATTGCTATTTTTCTTTTCCTTTTTTTTTCGTTGATGGATTGTTTCCCTTAATTCATGCTTGAATGATAGGGAATCTTGATTTCTTTATTTTATTTCTTGCGATCCTGCCCTAAATGTGATATATTATTATTCATCATTGAAACTCATATTTAAGAGGAGAACACCAAAAAAAAAAAAATGAATAGCTTTATATCAATTAGAATCAATTAACATAGTTTAATTTCATATAAATTGACGATTCCTCTACAAACAAGTAGTATGCATTTCAGATTCTGACAGCAAAAATAAATTACTCTTTTGAGCATAATCTGCAAAAATTGTACAAGAAATATTTTAACATTTTAACATATTTTAACATTCTCATTACATCTTTACAGTACTATTTTGTTATAGATTGACATTTTTGAAAATTATTAAGAAGAGAATAAAGGTCTATGGAGTATGAAATTAATTACGGTGTTTTTTTTCATTAGAACAACTTCAACATGGCAAAATATCATTGAATAAGTCATAACGCTCTAAAAATTCTTCCCATTACAGAATGTGCATATGTAATTGACATCTCTAAATTTGACTGAAAATGACTAGACGAGATTCCTGGAATTGATTACCACAAAGCAACAATAGTAAATCTTCTTTGCTTTGTGTTATATATACCTCAGAATTATTCAATAGAGTAACAGAGCAAAGATTTCTTGATTGTTTTGATCTTTATAGTGCAGAAATGGATTATGAAAAACTTACATTGTTTCTGCTATATGCCCTTCTTTGTAGACTTACTTTCTCCTCATCCTTACCTCATTTGTGCCCCAAAGATGAAGCTCTTGCTCTTTTACAATTCAATCAAATGTTTAGTATAAATCCTGCCGCTTCTTATTGTTTAAATTCTTATCCAACAACATTGTCATGGAATAGGAGTAGAGATTGCTGCTCATGGAAAGGAGTTAACTGTGACGAGACAACAGGCCAAGTGATTGAGCTTGACCTCAGTTGCAGCGAACTTCAAGGCAAGTTTCATTCTAACAATAGCCTCTTCGAACTCTCTAATCTCAAAAGGCTTAATTTATCTCATAATGATTTCTCCAGATCGCACATTTCGCCTAAATTTGGTGTATTTTCTAGTTTGACACATCTTGATTTATCAGGTTCAAACTTTTCAGGTCAAATTCCATCAGAAATCTCTCATCTTTCTAAATTATACGTTCTTCGTATCCGGAGAGATTATCGAGAGGAGCTTAGACTTGAATCTCACAATTTTGAACTGCTCCTTAAGAACTTGACCCAATTAAGAGAGCTTCAGCTTTACTCTATCAACATCTCTTCCACCTTTCCTCTAAATTTCTCTTCTTATTTAACAACTCTAAAACTTCCAGAAACGCAATTATATGGGACATTGCCTGAAAGAGTTTTTCATCTTCCCAACTTGGAATCTCTTGATTTATCGTACAATACCCAGCTCACAGTTGGGTTTCCACTGACCAAATGGAATAGCAGCACATCTCTCATGGAATTAATTCTCAATGGTGTGAATTGTACTGGTAATATACCCAAATCATTTAGCTATTTAACTTCATTGGATGAACTGGACATGAGGTATTGTAATCTCTTAGGGTCTACTAAACCTATATGGAATCTAACTCGCATAGAGTTTTTGGACCTTTCAAATAACCAACTTGCAGGACCAATTTTCTTCAAATTCGGTAATCTCAAGACATTAAGCCTTAGAAATAACAGCTTCAATGGTCCCATTCCTTCCAGTGTATTCTCCCTTTCATCACTATTGAGGTTAGACTTGAGAAATAACCATTTCAGTGGCAAAATTGAAGAGTTCAAGTCCAAAACATTGGAGTTCGTTGCTCTAGGACAAAATCAGCTGGAAGGTCCTATTCCAAAGTCACTCCTAAACCAGCAGAACCTATATGCTCTTCGCCTTTCTCAAAATAATCTCAGTGGACAGATTCCTTCAACCATCTGCAATCTTAAAACAGTGATATTTCTAGATCTGGGAAGTAATAATTTACAGGGAACAATCCCAGAATGTTTTAGTACTGGAAAGAGTCTCCGTGCCATTAAATTGCATGGGAATAAGTTAAATGGGAAAGTCCCAGGATCTTTGATCAATTGCAAGTATTTGATAGTACTTGATTTAGGTAACAATGAGTTGAACGGCACTTTTCCAAAGTGGTTGGGAATCCTACCATATTTGAGGGTTTTAAATTTGAGATCAAATAAGTTGCATGGGTCCATCAGAGTTTCAAAGAATAGAAACTTGTTTCCTCAACTTCAAATTATGGATCTCTCATCCAATGCATTTAGTGGGAATTTACCAGTAAATCTTTTTAAGAATTTCCAAGCCATGAAACTAATTGATGAGAACAGGAGTTATCCGTTAGATAATTCCGTGACAATTACAACAAAGGGAGTGGATCGTTTATTTGATTATGTTTCGCCTGCAAACATAGTTATTGATCTCTCAAAGAATGAATTTAAGGGTCAGATTCCAAGTTTTATTGGAGATCTCGTTGGACTTCGTACGTTGAACTTGTCTCACAATGGCTTAAAAGGTCTTATACCAGCATCGCTACAACATTTGTCTGTACTTGAATCATTGGATCTCTCATTTAACAAGATAGATGGAGGAATCCCGCAACAATTTGTATCGCTCATATCACTTGCAGTCCTAAATCTCTCACACAATAATCTCGTTGGATGCATCCCTAAAGGAAATCAATTTGATACTTTCGAGAACAGTTCATACCAAGGGAATGATGGATTACGTGGATTTCCACTCTCAAGAGGTTGTGGTGATGACGGAGTAACACAAGCGACAACTCCAGATCAAGGAGAAGAAGAAGAAGAAGATTCATCAATGATCAATTGGCAGGCGATTCTTATGGGTTACGGTTGTGGATTAATTATTGGACTGTCCATAATATACATAATCTCAACTCCAAATCCATTATGGTTTTCCAGGATGATTGTAGATTGGAACAAAGAATCGTTACAAGAATGGAAAAACACAAGAAAAGATATTAGTCTGTCCAGGTATTCAACTTGATCTCTATGCAAATTCTTGTGATTATCGATATTTTATAATCTAACCATTTTAACTCAAATTCTTAATTCATTTTTTAACATTGCAGGTTTCAAGTCTAATAAGTCGCTGGAGATGCAAATAAATTAGCCTTTGTCTTTCATAGTTTATTATGATGTTTCTTGAAGTGGTTGTTACCATATGAATAAAGACATGAGTTTTTTTCCTTTGAGTATTTGTTGCTCCCTAACGCACACGTAAGTATATGTGGTCGACAAGTAATACACGATTATGAGTCCGGATTATCGTACCCAAGGGACTTACTTTAACTACTTTATAACAACTAGTATCGTTATTTAACAAGCAAGGATCAAGTTTAATAGATGGTTTATTCTAAATTGTATTTCTAATTTATATCTAAGAATTGCAATGAAGAAGTATGTATGTTGTAATCAATAAAACGAAGATTCCAGGGTTGTGATTATGTTTCCAATCCTATTGCGTTCTGATTGACTTATTGTTCATATAATTCATGTAAGATTGCTAATTGATCGATAATGATACTCCTAGCCTTTTTCCAAAGTACTATTCGCCTATTCCTGACAAGATTAACACCTATATTCCTATGGAATTAATCTAGCAAGAATGCAATAAGAACACGATTATCTAATTAATCATAGTGATTAAGTATGTTCCTAACCTAACCACGAATCCGCCCCTTTAAAAAGGTTAAGAATATGCTTTCTTCAATTGTTATTCTAATCTAAACATAGTTTTCCCAAACATAGCATAGATAATTAATAGAACTTAATTGATGGCCAAGACAATTAAGCAATTTAACATAGAATTGAAGAAACAATCATATTCACATGAACTATTAAAGCAAAATCGTCAAGTTAGAAACACAATATTCATGGCTAATCACAACCCCAGAACAAGGGGTTATTAGCTACTCATGTTCAACAAAATCAAAAAATGAAGTACTGAAAAACTAATAGAAATACTAGACAGAATTGATGAACTGAGAATCGCTTGTGTTGTTGATGCTCCTTAGCTTCCTTAGCCTCCAAAATCACGTTCTTCCTCTTCCTGATGGGTTTAGGGGTATTTATATAGGAGTTGGGAAGGTTTGGGGTCGATTTAGGGGTCTCCTAGACGGATTAGGACGCTTCCCCGCAGTCGGCGCCCCCCGGGGTGCTGTGTCCAGTGAGTTTTTGTTAAGCTACTGTGATGACTCACTTTATTGCCCTGAATTCATTTCATTATTTATATTATGTGAAATTAAGTCGAGTAAAATTTACTCGAAGTGAATTGAAAAGAAATGAGATACATGGTCTCATTTATGAAAGTCTAAGTCACAAAAGTCAACCGTGGATTGACTTAT
>MCJB01001510.1:0-15029 GCA_002018475.1 Nicotiana obtusifolia | reverse complement strand
TGGCTTATAGCTGTTGGAGCCTATAACGGCTAGTTTTGAGCTCCAACGGACATATGAGGTTTTGGGGTTATAAATACACCCTCTTAAACCTCATTTGAACACAACACATTATCCAAAATCAAGAGATTAATTGCTTCAAGTTTTCATATACAATTAATCTATTTTTGAGCCATATCTTGAAGATCAAAAGTTGTGTTCAAGTGCTATAATTTTATTCACTTCATCTACTCTTGTGAGAGTTATACTTTGAGTGAAATTTGTGTTGTCAAACACCTAAGGGAAGTTGTCCCTTGTTGTATTAAGGAAGAGTGTCTTCCTTGTTGATTCACGAAGCTTGTGGGATTCAAGTGTTCGTGATTGTTGTAACGGTTTGTTAAGCACCCGTAAGCTTGACAAGTGATAGTGAAAATCTCAAGTGTGATCTTGAGGAGTGGACTAGCTACAAGTTGTAGTGAACCACTATATATCGGGTGTACGCTTTCTCTTTACATTCCGCAATTTATTTATTGCAATTATATTTTCGCACTTACATTATCAATTACATATCTTTATTGCGAAAATTTGCAATTGTTCTTTAAAACGCTATTCACCCCCCCTCTAGCGTTGCGCATATATTATAACAAATAGGTCAGAA
The DNA here is from genome assembly GCA_002018475.1 of Nicotiana obtusifolia. Taxonomy (NCBI): domain Eukaryota; kingdom Viridiplantae; phylum Streptophyta; class Magnoliopsida; order Solanales; family Solanaceae; genus Nicotiana; species Nicotiana obtusifolia. The sequence goes on along the minus strand of MCJB01001510.1, from coordinate 14,395 downwards.
TCTTTATCTTTCCAGATGTGGACTGACTTTTTTGAATATACAAGGTGTGGCTCTGTAATCCAGTCACCCCCATAATTGAAAACTAGGTCCACAAGAACCATCTGCAAACATAAATAAGACAATGTAAAAACTATATGACCATAAAGTAATACTTTATATAAAATGGACCCCACCAGATAAAGAAATCAGAAATTAAACAATAAAGAATGAAAAAAAAATAGTGATGGTAACTCTTCAGTAAAGAATGTAGAACATTACAATAAAGAATGCAGAACTACCACTTTCCATTGTACTTAATCACATGCATAAGGGATATTTGGACCCCATTCAATCGTACACGACCAAAAGCACACAAAGCAATAACTTTATTATTAAAATACAAAATAACACCTCTGTTGTAGCCCTTACCAAGAAGCTAAACGTATAAAATACCAGAAACATAAAAGCCTAATAGCCCATCAGAAATCAAAATTAAGGGACAACATCAAAAGATGCACATGTACGAGAAAAAAAATAATAAATCGACAAACAACAGAGCATGAAGCATGTATAAGAACAGACATATGCATATTTACTAGAAAAGAAAAAATCCTAGCTCGAAACGTTATGTAGAAATCGCACATTCAACAATTTTTGAAGAAACACCACTTGACTTAGCTGAATCATCAAATTTTTGAAGAAATAACTCACCTTTTTGAATGTCTCGAGTCTTAGATCCGAAAATTTGTTACTGCCAGAAACCTAGATAGAACCCATCCCATTCTTTTTTCCTTTTCTCAATTTTGATCTTTTATTTATGTGTTATTTAGGGTGATTTTAGTATATAAGTTAGTTGGTCGGGTTTATTTAGTCGGGCAGGGCAAGGGAATTGGGGTGGGTTGGATTTATTTAATGAAGTGGAGTGTCTTGGTCTTTCAGAGAGTGCTACGTGTCCCAGCCGTTAAAATAAGGGACAAATATACTACTTTGTTGGACGGTATGGATTTTTAGGGATGAAAAGTATAATGGGGGACGATATTGAACAATCTTTTATACCATAGTAGAGGGGCATATCAGGCCCTTTTCCGTTTTTGAAATGTCTCTCTTTTACTTTGAGAGATGCTTACATGAACAAATATAGTGAACTATAATCAAAAGTGTAAAGGAAAAATAAATAAATTACCAAATAATAATTTTGTTCTACTATTGCATCTCCGAACCGTTTACCCTAAAAAACGGATAAAAATTAAATTTGTAAATGGTTTTAAAGATACATGGATTTATTCAATAGAAACGGTAAAGATTGCTTGAATAAACAGGCAAGAGATGTAATAAATTATCAAACCGCTTGAAAATAAGGGTGGATGATTTTGGACTCGAGGGCAGCCTCAACGAGGTATCCGTCTTCAATCCCGGGCTTATAATAACAAAACACTGATCAATAACATAAGAGCTATGAATAACAGAAATAATAGTATATTGCTTTGTGATACGTGTTACAATGTGTTCAATGAATAATTAGATGTGTTCAATAAATAATCAGGACCCCCTTATATAGTAGGGGAATCTCACTCTAGGTACAATTTCATGAAAGGTAAAAATCTCCCGTTTAACTAATTACTGGATTACCGTCGGTACGTGCCGAGATCCATGCCGTGATACCTAGTTGGTCACGGATATTACGGCCTTCAGTCAATCGTGTTCGATTGCCCAATAATGCTCTCCGAAGTCTTTTAGGATTTGGACCGATCCTGGGGTCATGGACTCGATATACTCGAAGGATGACATCATGCCCCCGGTGCCTGACTCGATGAGTCCCTTATCGTGAACCGGGCCGGATTATGGGTCTGATTTCATCCGTATACAGATTGTCCTCTCGTTTCTCGGAGAGTAAGTTTCACGAAAACGATAAGGAACGGCATGAGTTCTTCGATCGCTTCTTCAACACGCTGCGACACAAAACGAAAAAGAAATCAAAACGTCCCGTCAGTCGCGTCATAACGACCCCTAACGCGTGTCAGCCGTCGGCAGGTCGTGCCTAAATGTGAAACGACGCCAAGCCCCTACAAATACCCCTTCCTTCGTTCATTTTTTACTTTTGACCAAGCTTCTACCTTAGATCCTTTAAGATATTATAATCTTCTTTCATCCCTCAATATTCTTACCTTCATTCTTCAAGTTACAACCTTTCTTTTACCCTTTACTTAAGCAGTGTGCTTGTTTTTATTAGCAAGTTTTCACCCTTCATCTCCTCATTCTCCTTCATAGTTTCAAACCCTTTTAACCAGATAAAAGAAATGGCAAAGACTTCCAAGACCGTTTCCTAGAAAGAAGCTCCTTCTTCTTCGCGGCCGACCACTAAGGCCGAGGAGACCGCCCCTGATGTGGTCGTCCTCGAGAAGTCCGTTCCGGGCGCGGCCACTGATGAGCCGGCAGCTGAGCCCCCCTTGAAAATGTTCGTCCTCGGGGGGTGTTCGGTCAATGACGACTTCAAGGTTGAAAAGACCTCTTTGATTCAAGGCTGATACGAGGCAATGTCACGGTACATCTGCTCTATCACCGAGGCTGTTCTTCCTGCAGTTCGAGAGGACTGCGGCTGGGCGGATAAGGATGTAGTGATTCCCGACTTGATGACGATATCACTACACATGTTGAGGGATATCTAAGTGTTTACACTTATCCCTTTAGATTAGGCCCGATGGACCCAGTCATCTTGGGCTTCTGCAGAAGGTACGATGTATGCCTTGGCCAAATTCACCGATCATTGTGAAGGATCGTGATCCTCCTCCGATTCTTTGTGAAAAACATCGATTCGTGCACATTTACCATCGATCATATACTTCACTTATACAATCCTCGAATCTTCCGGGGGGGGGGGGAGGTGATAAAGCTTGTACGCCGGGCCAGCAAAGCCTTATTTTTGAGTATCGACGAGGGACAAGATCGGGTTGGCAAGGACGCTTTTTCCGGGTGAGGACCGCCGACCTGATACCTGCCGTGTGGAGGCCGTTCCAGGAGAAGTAGAACGTATCAAGTACTTTTAAACGTTGATTTCATGTTTTATCTTCCCTTTTCTCATTGGTGTTTGCTGTGGTGTAGCCCTCGCTCGAGTTCCAAACGCCATTCCTCGGCTGAAGAAGTGTATTAGAGGCATTTGTTCGCAGATGCCTTATGCCGAGCACTCCTGGCGTGAGCTCTCGAAGGGCCGCTGGGAGGCCCCAACTCACGGTAAGATTCCTTTCTCTAGATAAGTGGCCTTAAACCTTCTTTTTTCATTACTATGTCCTCATTGCTTCTTTTCTCTTCTTTCTTTTTGCAGGCTTGCCTAAGACCATCGATCTTAGGACCTTGGTAGGGGTGAGGACCTACCCGCTGATCCTCCTACTTCAGGGCAGCCCGGAGCCACAGCCGGAGAGAAGAAAAGGAAGAGGGCCCTGAGTTCCCCGAGCTCGAAAAGAAATAAACCAAGGAGAAAGTTGGCTCATACGCCAAAGGAAAGCTCCTGCTCCCGAGTGCCTTTCTCAGCTTACTTTACCGGCTTAGGTACGAGTTCGAGGAGGATGAAATTTTTGTGGCCCACGAGCCGTCTGTCCTTGAGGAGCAGGTGGCAGCCGAGGGGAAAATGATGGAGGCTAATCCCCCTCAAGTGCACGAGTCTGGCGCAGTGGCGAGGGTCGAGACTCCTCGAGACGCTGGCTCTGCCCTGCCCGGCGTTATAGAAATTTTAGGATCGCCCTCGTTCACGGAGGCTATGTTTGACGAAGCCCGAGCGACGAAGGAGCGATCCAACGAAAGGGTCCATTGAGCGGACGATCCCCTTCGATGCTTCTTTGATGGTGTAGACTCAATCGCCCTGGAAGACTTTACCGGGTTGGGCGATTTAGAGGTTCCAAGGAAAAGTCTATCCTCGGAGGTCAGCGGGTTGAACTTAAGCCCGAGGTTGATCAATCGGTTCCCGCCTTCGAGCACGGGTCCTGGTCGAAAGTGATCTTTTGTTATCATTGTTCAGGAGGATGCTCGGGTTCTTTCCGCCCTTGTAGGGATAGCTAGTTACCTCCGGTGCCTGGTAACCGAAGATGACCAGGCAAAAGTGAACGAGGTAGATGCGCCATGCTTCTTCAACGAAGCGCAACAAACGCTGAACTGGGTAAGGTATTATCACTCTTTTATCTTCGGGTTCAGTTTTTGATGACTCTAATGCCTTTTCCGCAACTTATTTACAGGCCTCAGTGCTTCACCATGAAACCTTTCTCCGGTACCGGTATAATCTTAGCCAACTCGAGGCCGAATTCAAAGAGCTTGCTGAGAAGAAGGACATGTATAAGCTTCTCAACGAGCAACGCAAAACAGAACTGAAGAAGCTTCGAGCCGAGTTAGACACGGCTCAGAAAGAACATGCCAACTTGGTGGAATAGGTAAATATCTTTGAAGTTAGTGATGACGAGTTAGACATGGTGACTAACAGTCAGAACCCGCAGGTCCAATAGAAGGTTGATCGGGTTGACCAAGTCCGAGCCGAGATGGACGAGGTCAAGGCCATGGCTGAAGAGTGGAAGGGCAAAATGGATCGATTGGCTTCAGAAAAGGAGACTTCCCGAGTGCAGTTGGCCTTGGCGGAGGCCCAACTTCGAGCGACGAGGGAGAAAGCTAAGGCCCGGTCCCAAAAAATCGAAGACCTCCAGTCTCAACTGGGCTCGGCCGTTGCCGAACGGGATAACCTTGCCAATGAGCTTAAAGCAGCCAAGTTAATGGCGGAAATAACCAGGACCGACGCTGAAAAGGTGGTGGCCCAGTACAAAGGTGATGCTAAGGCAGCCCAGGACCGCCTGAAAGTCATTGTTGAATACGTGAAGTGGCAAATCTGAAGGGAGGCCCTTGAAGAAGTTCATGCTCGGGGTTTCGACCTATCGGTCGAGATCGAAAATACTAAGAGGCTTGAGGCCGAGGATGACGAGGGCTCTGAGGGTTCCGACGGATCGAGGGCGGAGGAGACCCCAATGGCCCCGGTGATGAGGCGGGCTCCGACAAAGATCAGGCTTAGGTGCCTTGTAGATTTTTCTTTGTTTTTGAATTTTTGTATATTTTGTTGAGGCCGTTTGGCCTTTGTAAAAAAAAAATAAAAAATAAAAAAATAAAAATAATATATATATATATATATATATATATATATATATATATACACATACATACATACAAGGCTCTTCCTTTTTTCCCTTCAACAATTCTAAGTTTGTTTCTTTTGGGATTTTCTTTACGATTGCAAAGATTTCAAATGCCTTGGCACGTAGTAATAAGATCTTGTTCAAAAGTTTGAACAAGGCTTGTTCTTGATATAATTTTGCTTAAGACTCGTGGGGGCTTGGTATGACCGGAAGCTTTCCCCGAAGTGCTTACTTAGAATTTTTTCGATTGTAATTCTGTCGATGGTAGTCTTTGAATTGGTTTGAAATTTTTAAAGGTCTTATGTTTTGGTTACGGGTTTCGAATGTCTCTAAGCCGTTTCTAGGAAGGCCGTAGCCTTTTAAGTTCGGGTATTGCCCAATAGGCTTAATTACCCCGGGCTTCAATGCCTGAACCATCCGAGCTTGCCCAAGATGACAGTCCCCGAGTGTGGGCGGCCGTAGCCTTTAAAGTTCGGGCACTACCTAATAGATTTTTGTGCCCCCGGGCTTTGACAGCCCGAGTCATCCGAGTTTTCCTTGGACGACAGTCCTCGAGAGGGGTTGATCTTTTGGACCCGGACAGAGGTGGCCCTTGGGCCTAATGTCCTTAAGGAAAAAAATGTAGTAGTTTTTAAGAGACAAAATATGTATTTGCAAGGTAGGAACATTCTTTCATTTCTATGCGCAACATGCAAAATTGCGAATGTGTACAAGCTCCGTGTTATGGCTTAAGTGGTCTATGTGAGCACGATTCATTTTGACCGTTTGGCCATTACAATAAATCTAATCCACCAAGCCCAGACTGTTCGAGCATAAAGTTTCCTTCCTTTCTAAAATCATTATCAAGGGTGATCGCCCCCAATATTCGAGTCCGATCGTAGAGAGGGCTCGGATACTGTTGATGTGACCCTCGAATCCGGTTCATAGCCAATCTTCAATTCTAAGTTAGCATGATCTACTGTTACCTCATTAAAAACCTTGCTAGAAAACCCATTTGGGACAAAACCGGTTCAAGAAAAAAAGAGTGCAACGCGTGCTTTCAGTCCTAATAACTGCATCATTCTTTGGTCGTTGCCTGCAAGTGTTAGTTCAATTCGTAATATAGGTAAATAAAAGAATAAATGGAGTCGTACCTTAGCAGTAGTACCGTTTTAAGTGGGTCACGTTCTAGTTGTTTGGTAGTCGCTCACTGCTCCCTGCTTTGAGTTTGTATAATCCTTTGTCGGTGATCTCGATAATTTCATATGGACCTTCCCAATTTGGTCCCAGCTTGCTTTCGTTCGGGTTCCGGGTGTTTAGTGTCACTTTTCTTAACACCAAGTCCCCGATGTTGAAGTGTCGGAGGTTGGCTCTCGAGTTGTAATACTTTTCGAATCCGTTGTTTCTGGGCGGCCAACCGGATGAGAGCGGCCTCACGCCTCTCATCCAACAGTTCCAGGCTCGTGTTCATGGCCTCATCGTTTGTCTCTTCGGTCGCATATCGGAATTGGAGACTCGGTTCTCCTACTTTGACCGGTATTAGCGCTTCGGCGTAGTAGACCAACGAGAACGGGGTAGCCCCGGTACTAGATTTGAGGTCGTTCGATATGCCCATAGGACTTCAGGCAAAATTTTCTTCCATTTTTCTTTGGCATTGGTCAACCTCTTTTTAAGATATTGGAGTATGGTTTTGTTCGTAGACTCCGCCTGCCCATTCCCACTAGGGTGATAAGGTGTTGATAGGATCCTTTTGATCTTATGGTCATCGAAAAATTTACTCAAGGGTGTTGATAGGATCCTTTTGATCTTGTGGTCCTCGAAAAATTTACTCACCTTATTGCCGATGAATTGCTTCCCATTGTCGCACACGATCTCGGCCGGCATTTCGAACCGGCATATTATGTGGTCCCAAATAAGTCAACAACTTCTTTCTTCCTGGCTTTCTCAAATGCCTTGCCTTCCAACCATTTAGAAAAATAGTCGGTCATAAATAATATAAATTGAGCCTTACCGGGTGGCATGGAAGTGGGCCAACGACGTCCATCCCCCATTTCATGAATGGCCAGGGTGATAAGACCGAATGTAGCAGCTTCCCCGGCTGCCTAAGCTGATGAATCATCGGTGCATGTCTTTGACATCCATCGCATTTTCGCACGAACTCCTTTGCGTCTTTTTCATGTCGATCCAGTAGTATTCGGCTCTGATTATCTTACGAACCAACGATTCATCACCAGAATGATTCCCATAGGTGCCTTCGTGAACTTCCCTCAAAACATACTCGGTATCTCCCGGTCCCAAACATATGGCGAGTGGGCCATCGAACGTTCTCCTGAATAGGGTGTTGTCTTCGGACAAGCTGAACCTTGCCGCCTTCGTACGCAGAGCTTTCGATTCTTTAGGATCCCAGGGTAGTTTTCTGGCCTTCACGTAATCTATATACTTGTTTCTCCAGTCCCAGGTTAAGTTTGTCGAGTTTATCTCAGCGTAGCCTTCTTCCACTACCGATTTCATGAGTTGTAAGACCGCTCCGAGTTGAATTCATCATCATCAACCGATGATCCTAAGTTGGCAAAAGCATCGGCTTCGCTGTTTTGATCTCGAGGTACATGTTGCAAAGTCTATTCCTTGAACCGATGTAACGTCACCTGTAGTTTATCCAGGTACCTTCGCATTCGTTCCCCTTTGACTTCGAACGTTCAATTGACTTGGTTCACCACAAGGAGGGAATCAGACTTAGCTTCAACCACCTCAGCCCCAAGCTTTTAGCCAGTTTGAGATCTGCAATCATGGCCTCATACTTGGCCTCGTTGTTAGTCAATTTTATAGTTCTAATAGATTGCCTAACTACATTATCCGTCGGTGGCGTCAACATGATGCCAAGTCCGGACCCCTTTGTGTTTGATGTGCCGTCTGTAAAGAGGATCCAGATTCCGGAGGAGGTCCCCGAGTTCAGCAACAATTCCTTCTCGACCTCGGGTATCAGGGCCGGCGTGATGGCGGTTCGGGGTTGATATTCGATATCGTACCCGTTGATTTCCACGGCCCAATTAGCCAATCGTCCCAAGAGCTCAAGCTTATGAATTATGTTCCTCAATGGGTATGTAGTCACCACACATATGAGATGACATTAATTTACGGTTTTAACTTTCTAGAGGTGTTTAGCAAAGGGAGCCCCAATTTTTCCAAGTGAGGATACCTAGTTTCGGTCTCGCCTAGATCTTGCTAACTTAGTAGATAGGAAATTGCATACCTTCCTCTTCCCGGACTAGGACTCCACTTACCACTATCTCGGATACTGCTAAGTATAGGTACAATAGTTCATTTGCTTTCGGAGTATGAAGCAAAGACGGGCTCGAAAGGTACCGCTTGAGTTCTTCCAAGGCTTGCTGACACTCCAGTGTCCATGAGAAATTATTCTTCTTCTTCAATAACGAGAAGAACCGATGGCTCTTGTCGGAGGACCTTGAAATAAATCGGCTTAACGCGACTATGCGCCCGGTTAGCCTTTGAACGGCCTTAACATTTTCCACCACAGTAATTTCCTCTATGGCCTTGATTTTATCGGGATTGATCTTGATTCCCCAGTTAAATACCATGAATCCGAGAAATTTTCCGGACCCAACTTCGAATGCGCCTTTCTCTGGGTTCAGCTTCATATTATATTTCTTCAATATGTTGAAGGTTTCCTGCAAATGTTTCAAATGGTCCTCCGCTCTTAGGGACTTAACTAACATATCATCAATGTAAACTTCCATTGATTTTCCTATTTGTTCTTCGAACATTCGATTTACTGGGCGTTGGTAAGTGACACCGGTCTTTTTTAATCCGAATGGTATTACATTATAGTAGTAGATGCCATAGTGATGAAGGACGTTTATTCCTGGTCGCCTGGATCTATCCGAATTTGCTTGTACCTAGAGTAGGCATCGAGAAAGCTGAGGATCTCGTGGCAGGCTGTCGTATCGATCATGTGATCGATGTTGGACATAGGGAAAGAGTCCTTGGGACATGCCTTATTCAAGTCTTTGTAGTCTACACACATTCTTAATTTATTCCCTTTTTTAGGGACTACCACTACGTTTACTAACCAGTCCGGGTATTTAATCTCCCGGATGGACCCTATTTTAAGGAGTTTAGATACTCATTTTTTATGAATGCATGCTTGACTTCGGACTGAGGCCTCATTTTCTGTTTTATCGGGTGAAACTTCAGATCCAGGCTCAAGTTATGGGTAGTTATCTCCGACGGGATCCTGGTCATGTTGAGGTGGGACCATGCGAAACAATCTATGTTAGCCATAAAGAATTTAATGAGTTTTTTCGTGAGCTCGGGATTTAACCTCGTGCCTAGGTATACCTTACGATCGGGCATATGCTCGATCAATATGACTTGCTCCAGTTCTTCGGCCGTTGATTTGGTGGCGTCGGCATTGTTGGGGACTATGAAAGATCTGGGAACTCCAGTCGTAGTCCTCATCTGTCCCATGCTTCTCCGGTTCGGTCGGGGTCGGTGTCGGTGATTGCTATTTGGTTCCTTCCTTGGCGACCGAACTCGAACCCTTTGGTGTAGAAAGTGCGGATATCGGGACCACCTCGTCGATCACGAACATCTCCTTTACGACCGATTGTTCTCTGTAAATTATTTTAATCCCTCATGGTGTTGGGAATTTCAACACCTAGTGCAGTGTCGAGGGCACTGCCCTCATGTTGTGAATCTATAGTCTCCCGAACAGAGTATTGTATCTTATATCTCCTTCCATCACGTAGAACTTTGCTTTTCGAATGGTTCCGGCAGTGTTCATCGGTAGTGTTATATCCCCTTTAGTGGTCTCACATGCCATGTTTAATCCGTTTAGAACTCGGACTGCATGCACAATTTGGTCTTGTAGACCCAGTTGCTCTACGACTCTCGATCTGATGCCTGGATCAATTAACATACGCTTAACTCGAGATCTATTTATGAGTACAGATATTACCAGCGCATCATTGTGTGGCTGCACGATGCCTTCAGCTTCCTCTGTCGTTGAAAGATAAGGTTCCTTCTGGCACGTAATCTCGAGTCCATTTTTCTCTAGTGATGGACACTTTGGTGCGATTTAACATCGGCCCCTAGGGGACGTCGACCCCACCGATGATCATGTTATTGACGTGCTGAGGTTCCTCCTGCTCGATATGCTTATTAGAATCTCTATTCCTGAAATGGTTTTTGGCTCGATCGCTCAGGAACTCTCGGAGATTTCCGTTGTTAAATAATCGGGCTACTTCTTTTTCAATTGTCGGCAATATTCCGTTTTGTGGCCGTGAGTGCCATGATACTTACACATTAGGTTGGGGTCCCTTTGGGCTGGATCAGACTGCAGAGGTCGAGGCCACTTGGTGTCTTTGATGCGTCCGATGGCAGCAACATCGACGTTGAATTATACTCTGATAACTTTGGCGCTTCATTAGGCCCGATGGGCCTGTCGAAACTGCTTTTGCTCATGAGTCCCTGTTTATTTTGACCTCGACGCTTCTCCTTTCGTTTCTCACAGGGTTTTGTCTAGACCCATTACCTCTTCGGTCCCCATTGTATGGTTGATACTGATCCGTATTTGTTCTCGGTTTACGATCAATGTCTCTCTTGGGTCTATCGATAGCTTTGAGGGGATAAACGGACCCCGAAGGGGTCCCAAGATGATCACCTTTGACCCTAATTTTTGATTGATACCGATTATGTATGTCGGCCCAAGTTACAGCCGGATATTCTACCAGATTTTGCTTCAATTGCTATGAAGCTAATGAGCTTCGAGTATTGAGTCCTTGGGTGAAGGCCTGAATGGCCCAATCGTCTGCGATCGGAGGCAGGTCTATTCGTTCCATTTGAAACCGGGACACGAATTCCCTGAGCATCTCATTATCTCTCTGTTTCACTTTGAAAAGGTCTAACTTCCTGGTCTCGACCTTGATGGCCCTGTCGTGTGCTTTCATGAAGGAGTCTGCAAGCATAGCAAACAAGTCAATAGAATTAGGGGGTAAGTTGTGATACCATATCATAGCTCCCTTCGACAAAGTTTCCCCGAATTTTTTCAGTAGGACGGACTCGATCTCATCATCCTCTAAGTCGTTCCCTTTGATGGCGCACGTGTAGGAGGTCACATGCTCATTTTGGTCGGTTGTTCCGTTGTACTTAGGAATCTCGGGCATGCAGAACTTCTTCGAGATTGGCTTTGGAGTTGCGCTTGGAGGAAAAGGTTTTTGAACAAACTTCTTGGAATCTAGGCCCTTCAATATCGGTGGTGCTGGGATTTGGTCGACCCTGGAATTGTTGGTTGCCACCTTTTTGTCATTGGCTTCTATTTTCTTTTCTCTCTATTCTACCCGTTTTGTTAGTTCCTTGAGCGTTTTTATGATCTCAGGGTTAGTCCCGGGTTCGGCATCACTCGGCCTCTCCGTGACTGATTCGTTTCTGTGAGCGATTTCTCGGGGCGGCTCGGGATCAACCTTGCTGGGGGCGCAACTCTTGTTCTGCAGCTGGGCTATCGCTGCCTGTTGAGCCTGTAGCATTTCGAAGATTACTCGCAAGTTGATCCCATCTCCTCATCGTCGTGTGTATTTTGGGCTACCGATCGGACTGCCCGCGAAGGCTGTTCTCAGGATCGGTAGGCAAATTCGCATTGATGGTCACGTGTGAGTTAACGTCGATTGGGTCCGCGGCCGGAAATCCGTTGGGATTGACAGGGGCACCTCGTTACTGGGTACCATATCGTTGTTCTCGCCATGATGGCCGGACTCGGCATCCACGTTTAGAGGGGCAGATTAGGAGTTCGATATTTTATACTTTGACCTGATATTAAAGACACTTCAAAGAACAAGTGTAAAATAGAAACTATTTACTCTAAAAACCAGATAACACTTAAATTTGTAAGTGGTTTTAAGGATACATGAATTTATTCAATACAAACGGTAAAGATTGCTAGATTAAACAAGCAAGAGAAGTAATAAATTATCAAACCGCTTGAAAATAAGAGGGGAGGGGGGTGATTCTGGACTCGAGGGCAGCCTTAACGAGGTATCCGTCTTCGATCCTTGGCTTATAATAACGAAACACTGATCAACAACGTAAGAGCTAATAACAGAAATAATAGTATATTGCTTTGTGATGCGTGTTACAGTGTGTTCAATGAATAATCTGACCCCTCTTTATATAGTAGGAGAATCCCACTCTAAGTACAATTCCATAAAGGTAAAAATCTCTCGTTTAACTAATTACTGAATTCCCGTCGGTAAGTGCCATGATACCCGGTTGGTCACGGATATTACGGTCTTTCGTCAATCGTGTTCGATTGCCCAATAATGCTCTCCGAAGTCTTTTGGAATTTGGACCGATCCCGGGTTCATGGCCTCGATATACTCGAGGGCGGGCGTCGTGCCCCCGGTGCCTGACTCGATGAGTCCCTTACCTTGATTCCGGTTCCTTGTCATCGCGTTCCTTACTCTATTTATTTTATCGAAAATCGAGCTGGCTTATGGGTTCGGTTTCATCCGTATACACAAACCATGAAAAAAAAGTAGTCTTGTACAAAAAGCATTCCGTACTCACGCAGTATTCGGAGAAGGATTCCCATCCCCTATGGGTGTGATGTAGACAACCTACAGTGTTTGCTTCCGTGGCTCGAACCTGTGACCTATATATCACATGAAAACAATTTTACCGTTGCTCCATAGCTCCCCTTTTATCTCCAAACCATGAAATGAAACGAAAATGAATAAAATAAGAAATGTATTTAAATGCCATATTAGGCACTGATAGTACATGAGATCCACAATATTAATGAAGGTACCAATCAATTGCACACCCATTTCTTCCATATCCTTTAGCTTTGATCATTGTCCACACCTTTCTCCACCCTAATTGCCAAAAAATTAATATCGCTTGACATATAATTGGAAGTTGGACCTTGTCAATGGCCAACTTTTTGTGACACTTATCACCATTCTGTGGTCTTCCCTAATGGAACGCAACTTTTCCATATATCATAATTATGGATAGTCGTATCTAACATTGCACATGGCGAGACCTTCATCACGAAAGTTATGAGTTAGGGAGTTTTTGGTAAATCGTACACCAAATAAATAAGTGGTCGATGGGAGATTTTCATTCAAATTTTATTGCGAAAATAAATAATTTATTAATATTTGTGTTGATGAAAGATAATGACTATTTAATAAAATAATTAAAATATGCCAAGCTAGTGAGACTGTTGGGAAAATCGGGTAATTTTCCCACTACGACAACACAACTAGTGAAATGAACTAGTTCAAAAACAAATGAACTAGACAGAACACTAATACAAATACCCGACAAATAATATTGAATATTATACTACAACAGAAAAGAAATAAAGCGGAATAATAAAAGAGACAAAGAAAGAACACACCCGAAAATTTGTTAACGGAGTTCGGCCAATTTAGCCTAGTCTCCGAGCACCGCTCAAACAGCCCGCTTTTTATTAATGTGGGAGAAGAGAGTTTGTTGGGATACTAACATTGAAGGAGGTGGAGTTAATTTATAATCTCCAAACCTCCTTCCCAAAACAAAACCCACCGATGTGGGATTCAATTATAGCCAAAAAAGTCAACAAATCTCCACCTTGGCTTAATTTTAAGTCCCACTAATACAAATCTTCTCAAACAAACATAACAAAAAAAAACAGTTTCGTGGTGCTTCAAATTTGCGCCTCCGGGCGCCAAACTTCAAATGTGCAAGACATTAACCAAGTCCAAACAGTGTTCGAACTTGGCCCTTGGAACCACCTTGGTGAGCATATCTGCAGGATTCTCCGTAGTGTGAATCTTCTGGAGAAGTATCTCCTCTTCTTCGAGAATCTCCCGCACAAAATGATAGCGAACGTCAATGTGCTTCGTCCGTGCATGAAAGACTTGATTTTTTGCTAAATGAATAGCACTCTGACTGTCAGAATATACCTCAAGTTGTTTCTGACCAACTCCCAAGTCTTTAAGCAACCCATAAAGCCAAATTGCTTCCTTCACAGCCTCTGTTATTGCCATATACTCTGCCTCTGTTGTAGACAAAGCTACCGTTGACTGCAAGGTAGACTTCCAACTAACTGGCGCTTTTGCTAAAGTAAACAAATAGCCAGTTGTAGAACGCCGCTTATCCAAATCACCTGCATAATCAGAATCACAATATCCAACTATGCATTGACCAAGTGATTCATCCTGCTCGAATGTCAATCCAATATCTACGGTATTTTGAAGATACCGTAGAATCCATTT
>MCJB01001509.1:4813-17398 GCA_002018475.1 Nicotiana obtusifolia | reverse complement strand
TATCAAGAGAAAGGTACACAGACAGATAATATACCAGAAACAACTACTGGAGATCTATATACAATCCTTTCCAAGTTGTCTATACAAATAGATGGCATGGGAAAAAGATTGCAAAATATAGAGGAAGCTAGTAGTCAGCAGCATGACTATAAACATGCGGAACTACACAAAACAACTAGCAGTCAGCAGCATGACTCAAAAAATGCGGAACTAGAAGGAGACGATGGGAAACTCCTAAAAACCCATAACAGTGTTTGTATTGATGCAGGAACTACAGCAAGCAGCAGCACATCTACACCGAAGTTACCTATAAAACCAAAAAACAAGAACCTCAATAAATTATTTGAAAAACCATATACTACAATACCAAAAAACCCAGTTATGATACAACCTCAAACCACTACTTATTCCGAAAGCCTAAACCAAACCAAGCTAATCTATAACCATATATCCCGTACATATATAGATAACATGCACAAATTACAAACATTCCTTAACCTAAACCCAAGATCCAAGAATACAACTAACCCAGAAAAAGACTATATTACAGCACACCTACAAAGACACAATAAACTTATTGCTTTACCAGGAACTAACCCCAACCTAGTAAATACCTGTTACAATTATGGATTATTGAGTACAGTATATGCTTCCACAGGAGAAGAAATAGCTACTATTACGGAATTATACAAAGCATTCACTACATACAAAAGAATTACTAAAAGAACACTTTTTTACATAAAAATTTATACTGCACCAGCAGAGATATTATATGATGAAACAAAACCTATCATACAAGTCATTAAGATTGGACTTACGAGAGAAATGATCATACCAGAACAAATCGACATACAGCCGGAAATACCTAAGGCAGAGATTCCAGAATTCTTTGCAAACAAAAGACTTATTGGACTAGCTACAATACTCAGTGAGTTAGCAAATACCTATATGAATGAACTACCTATGTGGACTTATTATTCAAGAGAACAAATCATGATATATTCACATTCTAAAGAAATCAGAAGGCAAGATATGGAAGACATACGACAATGGGTTATCAGCCTATTAAAGCCAGAACAGATACTGATTCCAAGAGCTATTAAGAAAATTTTTATTTCAGAGGACTTATTATCAAGATATTGCAAAATCATAGGACCCAAATACACAGATCATATATGTTCGAAATGCAACAGAGAAGATAATATTATACCAGAATTCAACAAGGAATAATTTCCTAAAGAAGATTGGGAGATTATACATCTACAATAATCAACAAGAAAAGGACAGAAGAAGAAAAGAAGATAGATCAGAAGATGGCCGACAAAAGATAAAGGAAAAGATGGAAAAGAAAAAGATAACAATAAAGAAAAAAGAAGAAAGATGGTAGCTGACAACAAAGAAAAAAGAAGAAAAGAAGACAAAGGAAGAAGATTGACAAAAGAGACGTAAAGAAAGAAGATGAGGAGACAGGAAGATGGAGAAGGAAAATGACATAAAGGAGAAAGAAGACATAAAAAAGAAAATGACAGCTATGTAATAAAGTCAAAAGTAGAATAGTATTTTGCTTTTTTGCTTTTTAGTCTTTAATTTTCAATCGTCCAAATGTAAAGAAAAGGTCGGTTAACTTTTTCTTTTTTAGACTTTTAATTAGAACCGCCCATCTATAAAGTATAAGGGCACTTAGGACTTTTTTAGTTAGTATTTTTTGTATATAAATAGAAGGAGGAAGAGAAGGAAGAGGACACAGGCAAACGGGAAATTTGCTCTAACCTCTCTCTAACCTCTCTCTACTTTGTAAAAACATATACTTAGAAATAAAACTACTTCATACATGGAGCATTTATCAGAAACTACTTCAACTACTTCACCAAACAATCTACCTACAGAGGTATGTTTATTTATCATTATGAATAGCTAAACTCATATATTCCTGATAATCTCTTAAATGTTATACTAGTTTAATCATGTTATAGTATTGTTTTGCTGAACAGTTTTAGTAAGTTTGCCATATGAGTTAGTAGGCTGAGAGTAGTCAAGCCCAGGCTATCCCTTCCTATGGTGGAAACCGAAAAAGGCAAGGAAGCCGTGTTAAGGGGAGTACACAGTGTTGAGGCGCCGCTAGGGTAGATGATTGAAGCCGAAAAAATATGGTAGTGACTAAGCGAAATATTCAGAATAACTTTAGTATAAGATGATAAAATTAGAATAACATATATAGAGATTAAAGGGAATAAAATTGTTTAGAATATGATAAATATGATAAATACTTATTTGTTAGATAACAAT
The DNA here is from genome assembly GCA_002018475.1 of Nicotiana obtusifolia. Classification (NCBI taxonomy): domain Eukaryota; kingdom Viridiplantae; phylum Streptophyta; class Magnoliopsida; order Solanales; family Solanaceae; genus Nicotiana; species Nicotiana obtusifolia. Next base: position 15,112 of record MCJB01001509.1, on the reverse strand, counting down.
CAACAATATAAGATACTAGTACTATATCTACTTAGAAAACTTAATAATGATGTTAAAGAAAAAATATTTGACCTATTAATTATGGAAGAAATAATAGAATATACCGAAACGATGCAGCTAATAAATCAACAATGATATATAGCTAATAACATAGACTTATATGACCTAGATATATATTCAGATTAATGAATATAAATTACGAATATCTAGAATACTGGATAAAAACTATGAGAACACAAGATTTATTAGAAAAATTACTTACAGATAATATATCAGACTACCTTAGAACACATAATACAGAATATTTAGAATTTACTAATGAAACCATTAAAGAAATAAGAAGACTAATACTACTAAAAGAAGAATACTACAAAAAAAAGCCTTCCCTAATTAGTATAGTCACTACAAAATCCGCACCCCAAAATTGGTTTTCTTGACCGGGTTCACTCGGTTGAGCGCCGGTCGCGTTCCCCGAGTTTGGGGCGTGACAAACTTGGTATCAGAGCCTAAGGTTTTAAAGTGTCCTAGGATGTCTCGGAGCCGTGTCTAGTAGATTCCTTCTTATTGGTGTGTTATAGACCACATCTATAATTAGGATGCTACTTGGGCATTTAGAAATAATACCCTTCTTTCATGTTCTCGATCGTGCGATAAAGCTGATTGTAAGATTGTTCCTCCTTTAACTCGTGCTCTACTATAACTTTCAGTACATGGAGCCTAAGAAGAAGGCAAGAACTGACCAAGGAGCCAACGTCACCCCAGGAGTGGCAGTTAATTATATGTTTGATGATGCGGGTGAGCACCCGAGGGGTGAGGATATTCCCCCAATTACTACACTACCTGATTCTACTACAAATGATCGGACCGCACCTGTCCCTACACCTACTGAGGGTGCAACGATCCCTCTAACTGATATTCTAGCTCCACCTCCAGCTTCCGATACCGGTGTTTCTGATGGGGATCTTTGGGGAGCCATACAAATGGTAGCTCAGATAGTGGCTTCCTAGGCCAGAGATCGAATGTTGCACCTACTTCTTCTAGTCTGCAAGGGGATTCCTCTAGTTCCAGAGTAAACAGGTTTCTTCAGTTAGATCCTCTGTTGTTCACAGGTACTAACCTCGAGGAGGACCCCAGGACTTCATTGATGAGATGCACAAAACTCTTCGAGTTATGCATGCTACTGAGATGGAGGGAGTGGAGTTGGCCTTCTACGGCCTGAAAAAGGTGGCATATTCTTGGTTTGAGCTATGGAGGAGTCCCGTGAGGAGGGAAGTCCTCCGGTGAGGTGGAGTAGTTTACGGATGCTTTCATTAACCATTTATTGCCTGCCGAGACTAAGGTGGCCCGTGCCGCTGAGTTTGAGAGCCTGAGGCAAGATAGCCTGATTGTGTGGGAGTACCATATGAGGTTTGCAAGCCTGTCAAACTATGCTAGTTACATGTTGCCCTCTATGGAGGCTAGAGTGCACCGTTTTGTGCAAGGCCTTAGCCCCTTGATTATTAATGAGGCCGCTACGGCTGCCTTGAACTCTGATATGAATTATGGGAAAATGGTGGTGTTCGCTTAAGCTACGGAGGGTCGAAAGTTAAAAAGAAAGACGGAGCAAGATAACAACAAAAGTACCCGATCTGCTGGCAATTTTAGTGGCTCCTATAGTGGGGGTAATGGTGGAAAGGCATTACATAGGGGAGTGTCATCCGGACCCACGCAGTCAGCTGTTCAGTCTTCAGCTAGAGCATTACCAATAGGGCCTGACCAATAGCGGTGGGGCCATAGAATGCCGGACCAAGGCAACAAGGGATCAAATCAGTAGGTCCAACCAAGCGGGAACAATCAGCCGCAGCAGAGGCCCGCATGTCCTAAGTGTAGGAGGCGTCATTTGGGGGTGTGCCGGCGTGACACTGATGAATGTTTCAGGTGCGGAGTCAAGGATCATCAACTAAGGCACTGCCCCAACAACCAATGAACATCAATTAAGTCCCTCAACCCCCGTTTTCCCTTGTTTCATGATGTGTGTGAATGAGTATGATCATAGAGTTTCGTGCCATATATGCTTGACTATGGGATTGTACTTCCTTACATGTTTGGGACCACGGTATGTTTAACTCATACGGGAAGGATGAGGTGTGATGGAAATAGGTTTTGGTGGGGGGTGGGGGATTAGATGTGTTAACGCAAGCTTATAACGCGACTTAAGTGATTAGAAAGGATGTCTAAGGGGTTGTTTATATAAGAGAAAGACGTGGGTGAAGGTGTATGCCCTTAGTCACTCTATAGGCGTATGTGCATAAGCTTTCACATATAAGGAAACGTGAATCGCTTGTCATTTCAATATCCAGGTGTGGACCAGCGTGTTCAGATTATTTCACAAATGTTGCATGAGGCTGAAGGTCGGTGCTAGAAATTTGAAGATCACGTTTCGTATTGTCTCTTAAAATTAGAGATCAGGAAGAGCAAATCATCATGTACTCTGGCATGACGAATTAGGACTGGGTCAAGGAGTGGCCATATGAATGTGTTTTGAGGAGTATAAGGCAAATGGAGGAGGTGATTATTATGTATTGGGTAGTTGTTCCACTGTGTGGTGTGTCGTGTGGCAGGAAATGAAAGTCGCCCATGGATGGTCCAAAGTTGGTGTGGTATAGTAGATAGGGTCCATAACTCGTTCACTAATCTATGGAGAAAGTCAAGATCATCGCGGAGTTGTTGTGTTAAAAGAATGTTAGGAGTTTACTTTCTATGAGTGACGTCCAGACTTGTAAAGTTTATACAAATGCTCCAATTGATAATATAATGCCTAGGATGTAGCGGTTAGTGTTATTTTCATGTCTGTGGTACCATGTGGTATTATCTATTTATCATTAGGATTGATTTCTGGGATTCTCTGGCAGGTGGATAGGCCCAATTACACAGGAGACTCTGCTGAAATTTTTGAAAAATATTGGAGTTAGTCAAATTTGGGGGCTTGAAATGTTTGAAAGAAGAGTCGAGTTATGTTAAGTGTTCGGGGCAGACACTACACCTCATTCAAGGACGAATGATCCTAAGTGGGGGAGAATGTAAAGCCCCATTAAAAATTTCCTAATGATTTAACAATTTATAATGCGCAAGCGATATTTGGGAATGACGTGTTCGAGTATTAAAAAGGAGACCCATGGGATAGAACCACATTATTTTGAAATAAAATATATGTTTAAAGTGCGTTGGAACATACTAAGGAGTTTTTTGAATGGCAAGAATTTGTGCAGAACAAGTTGGATACATTAAGTGGAAAGGATGTCTCAATTCGCACAAGATCCTACTTCAAATGCATGCTTCTACCAAGATGTAACGACTTAGGAGGTGATCTACCTATCAACTTAAAGTCCTTTGAGTCTAGTTTCCAGCGCCACAAACTGTTCGTCATTTGGATACTCGTACAAGAAGTTATGACCAAATTCTTAAAGGCTAGCATAATGTAATTCTACGGTCAATTCTGCGACCTCAGAATCATTATGCGAACCGCAAAAGTGGTCTGCGGACCGCAGAATGGTCGCAGACCAATCAAGTGCAGCCCAGTTCTGGACATCAGTTTTGCGGTCTATTTTGCGAGCCGCATACCTGTTCTGCGGTTAGTTTTGCAATCGCAGACCTGAGTTCGGAGGGTCCATTTTTCTATTTTTATAATCGACCCCATTCTGATAAATAGCCTTTGGGGCTTATTTTTGGGTGATTATCTTATGATTTTAGAGAGAAGTAAGAGTGTTCTAGAGAGAGGAAGAAGCTCAAGTGCTTTGTTCATCAAGATCTTGTCTAAGCTTTGAAATCCAAAAAGGAAATCTCACAAGATCTTCACTCAAGAGGTAAGGTTCAAACCCTAGTCTTCAATTTTGAGTTTGGGATAAAGGATAGGTGATTGGGAGTATGATTCTTGGGTGTGAGAGTATTATGTATACATGCATTTACCAATATGGTTTGTGGGAAGATTATTGAGCTCAAATGGGTAAAGATTGGGTTGTGGAATGAAGGAAATCTTGTAGAAGAACCTTGTAGTCAAGTTTACACACCTAGTGTATGATAAAATGCTCAAATGAGCTCAAACCATGAATATCTTCCTAATCTTTGTTCAATTGTGCTATGTCTCAAAATACATTAGGATTACTAGAATTTTCGGAACGTTTTAGTCATTTAAGGAAAGATTAAAGCGAGGTATGTTGGCTAAACTTCTCACCTAGAGTTGAATCCCATGATATTCTTGTAAGTCCTGAGTTACTCTTTACAAATTGATTATTTCGAATAAGCCTTGTGTCCAAAAGATATATGCTCAATATGCATTCCAAATGTTCCTATTAATGTTATGTGCTATTTGAAAATGTGTTTGAAGCATGATTTTCATATCTAATTGTTATAACACCAAGTCGTAGCCCAAATGAAATGGAAAGATGTGAAAGAAGTAAGAAATGTAGAAATGTGGCCATCGTGCCAAGAATGATAATTACATTTGTGGCCAATAGTGCCAATGAAATGAAAGAATGTGTGAAACATTAAGAGATGAGTTTTGACTCCTTTACATAATAATGTCATTAATTTCCTATGATCACCGTGACTAGTACAAGTAAGTGGTAATATGAACACTAACTGCGGTCATTGCCAAAACGAGAATCATGAACTTAGCTAGTGACCAAGATGACAAAGAGGTATATAATGAGGTGTGAAAGAGACGTCCTATGCTAAATGATGATGAACCTTGAGGAAAGATAGTAATATGAATAAAGATATATAAAAAAAAAATGAAAAAACATCGTTCGTTTAGATCACTAAGTTTTCATAATAATCATAGATGGAATCTTTTAGAATATAAAAGAAAAATAATTAAATGGATTACTTTAACAAAAAGAATTTATTCATTAAGCAAAAGGTATAAGAAAGATTCTCTTAAACAGTTTAACGAACATAAAAATAATTTCAATCATTATCTATTAATAAATAAGGAAAATATTAACAGATATACTTGTCAATTCTGAAGATAAATCTAGAAAAGAATTCAACTCTGAATAATCAATACCTGGCAGTAACAAATATCACCAAAATTAAAAAATGACCAAATTATTTAAAATTCTTAACTTTCTTAGAATATAACCTATAAAATGAATAAGGAAGAATATGCAGTAAGTGAAAATACATATAGAAGTCAAGAAGGAGTAGAGATATATTATAATACACTCTAATTTAGGTAGAAGATATAAGAAAATAGGAGACCAATTATACTTAATGCCAGAAAAAGAATCAGCTAAGATAGAAGATAGTCTAACAGCAATGATAAGATTAGCAAAAGAAAATGAAGAAATTGATAGGAACACAGAAATTGAAAATATTAGAAAACAAACGAAAAAAGAAATTGAACAAATAGAAGAAATAAAAAACACCAGAATAATAGAATTAGAAAAAGAATTAGCAACGTTAAAAAAAATATATGAAGAAAAGATCCAGAAAATACAATAGAAGACCATGATTCAGAAATAAGTGAAACATACACAGAACTTATAAAAAATATAGAACTAGAAATAAATACTGGAGATTTAGAAGATAAACTTTCTACATCAGGAACATCAGAAAAACAAACTGTTTATAATAATTATGAAAATTATAGGACAAACAAAGCTCTATGGAATAAACAATCTTCATGGGATAAACAATTATATAAAAAATGGATACCTAAACAATCAATAGAACAATATAATTTCTTAGACCTAGATTGCGTAGAAGATATAAATAAAACAATACAACTTTGGAGTGGATACATAGCAAAATAGTTAATAGATAATAAAATAACAATAAAAGATGCACCAGAATACATAGAAAGAACCCTATTAGGAACAGTAAAAATATGGATACAAAATATGACAGATTAAGGTAAAAACATATTACAAAGTAATAAAAAATTTAATAATGAAATTATAACTTCGCCTATAGAAATATTACATAAATATGAAATAGCAACAAGGAATGAATTTAGTAGTATGCCGACAGAAATAGAAGAACAGCAGAAAGACAAGAAAATGTATAAAAATTTAATGAATAAATTAACTATATGTAATATGTGTTATTTAGATGAATATACATGTGCATTTAGAGAATATTACTACAAAGGAACATATACGATAGATGAAAGTAAAGAAATAACAAACCTATACTATACTTATACTAAACTACCAGAACCTTTTAGTTCAAAAATTATAACAGATTGGAATGATGCAGGATTAGCAGATACCCTAGGAGCTAGAATAAAATTTGTACAAAAATGGTTTATAGATTTGTGTGAAAAACATAAAGAAAATATGAAAATGGAAAAAATATTAATGAAAAATTTAGCATGTTGTAAAACAAAAGTAGCACCTCAATTTGGATGTACGGATAAATATTATAAAAGGAAAAAAGAAAATATAAGAAAACACCTTATAAAACGAAATACAAGTATAAAAGGCCTAGAAAAAGATATTACGTAAAAAATTATAAAAATAAAAGACCACATAAATAAAAGAGAAATTTATCTGAATGTAAATGTTACAATTGTGGAAAATTAGGACACATAGCTAAAAATTGTAAAATACCTAAAGATCCAAAGAAAAAACAAATAACAGAAGTTATAATAGAAAATGATGACTATACCCAAATAGATTATATAGACTATGAAATAGAAAGTGAAGATAGTATATACGAATTATCCGAAACTGAAACTACAACTGATATAGATGAAGAAGAGATAGAGTATGACTGAAAAAGATATACAAATAATTAAACAAAAAGAATATCAAGATGAAGAATCATATGAACAAAAAATAATATTTGATAATAATATGTTTGAGCAAATAAAAGGTAAAGAACTAGACTTAAGTGTAGATAAAATTTTAGAAGTACCTATAATAAAAAATTGGTTTAAAAGAAAAACAGAAGAATATTACATAATAAGTCAGAAAGAACATATAATAGATTGTAAATATACTAAAGGAAAAGCAAAAATACCAATCATAAATAAGAAAACAATAAATAAAGAAATACAAGATATAAGAGCTAAAAATCCAATTAAATATGTACACTTGGGAGGAACAGAAATATTAATTAAAGCATGTTTTAGAGAAGGAATAGATACATCTATAGAAATATATTTAGCAGATGATAGAATTATACACCCTATAGAAAAAAAGCATAATAAGTGCAATAAGAGGAAATTTAATATATCAAAAATTTAAATTTATTATTAGTGCAAATTATTCGGTAGCAATAGAAGATAGAAACATAGATAAATCATTAGTACTATACTGGAAAATGTCAGGAATAGAACTAGCACAAGGAAGTAAAATATTTACAGCAAGATGTAAAAACTTATACATTTTAACAACTAAGCATAAAATAACTGCTAAAAATAAGATAAATACAATAAAAATAGAAGATCCTTTTGAACAAATAGTTACTGTTATAGATAAAAATGATTATAGTTACAAAGAAATAGATATAGAAGGATTTAGAAATTGTTAGAGATAGAATAAATACATCTAAGAGATTGAGTTATGAAACTCCATCATCATCATCTAGAACAAGTACATCTAGAATATTAGAATATAATACTCCACAAAATATGATAATAGAAGAAACAAAATCACACCAATATTATATAACAGGGATAATGGATCAAAGAAAATACCTCATATTAATCAATATAGGACAGGAAGAAAATTATATTATGAGAGAACTAGTACGAGAAGAAGAAATAATTACAAAAGAAAAATCATGTCCAGATTTACCAGCAACCTTAGTAAATACAGACGAATATACCAATAAAGAATTAATTATAGGAGGAATCCCAATACAAATAAAATTTAAGATATATAATGAAGAGACAAAATTAATCTTAGGAATAAAATGGTTAGATAGTGTAAAACCATATAATTTAGAAGATAAACAATTAACAATAACTTATGAAACTAGGAAAATCATAATAAAACGTACAATAATGTAAATAATGACAAAACTTTATATATTAGTAAAAATTATAGTTGAAGGATATTATAATAGATATTATACACCAATGATAGATACAGGAGCAGAAGCTAATATGTGTAATCATAATTGTTTACCAGATAGTAAATGGGAAAAATTAAAAACACCTATTATAGTTACAGGATTTAATAATGAAGGGAGTATGATAGAATATAAAGCTAAAAATATAAGGATACAAATAAGGGATAAAATCCTACATATAGAAGAAATGTATAGTTATGAATTTACAAATAAAAATATACTATTAAGAATGTCATTTCTAGACAAATTATACCCATATATAATAACAAAAACACACTGGTGGTTTACTACCCCATGTAAACAGAAAATAGGAGCAAAAAGAGTAAATAACAGAATAAGAGAAAATACACCATGGATAATAGGAAGTGAAAAAATTACCCAAAAATTAGAAAGTAAGAAACTAGATAACCATAAAATAGAAATAATTATATTCACAGAAGACAAATTAAAAATAATAGAAAACAAGTTAGAAAGACTATACAGTGAAAATCCGTTACAAGGATGGGAAAAACATAAAACTAAGATAAAAATTGAACTTATAGATGAAAATAGTATAATAACCCAAAAACCTTTAAAATATAATTTTGATGACTTAAAAGAATTCAAAATGCATATTACTGAATTAATGGAAAATGGATATATACAAGAAAGCAATAGTAAACATACTAGCCCAGCTTTTATAGTTAACAAACAAAGTGAACAAAAAAGAGGAAAAAATAGAATGGTAATTGATTATAGAAACTTAAATGCAAAACCTAAAACATATAATTACCCAATACCAAATAAGATACTAAAAGTAAGACAAATACAAGGTTATAATTACTTTAGTAAATTTGACTGTAAATCAGGATTCTATCACCTAAAACTAGAAGAAGAATCTAAACAATTAACAGCCTTTACAGTACCACAAGGATTTTATGAATGGAATGTATTACCCTTTGGATATAAAAATGCACCAGGTAGATATCAATATTTTATGGACAATTATTTTAATCAATTAGAAAATTGTATTGTATATATAGATGATATATTATTATTTTCTAAGACACAAGAAGAACATACTAATTATTAGAAATATTTATACACATTATAGAAATATCAGGTATAAGTTTAAGTAAAAAGAAAGCATAAATAATGAAAACTCAAATAGAATTCTTAGGAATACAAATAGATAAAAATGGAATAAAAATCCAAACTCATATAGTACAGAAAATAATAAATTCAGAAGAAACCGTTGATACAAAAAAGAAACTACAATCCTTTTTAGGACTAGTTAACCAAGTAAAAGAATACATACCTAAACTAGCAGAAAATTTAAAACCATTACAGAAAAAATTAAAGAAAGATGTAGAATATCATTTTGATAATAAAGATAAATTACATATACAAAAGATAAAAACTATGTGTACTAAATTACCAAAACTATACTTCCCTGATGAAACCAAAGAATTTATATACATAGTTGAAACAGATTCAAGTAGCCATAGCTATGGAGGAGTACTTAAATATAGATATATGAATGAAAAAATAGAACACCATTGTAGATATTACTCAGGATCATATACTGAACCACAATTAAAATGGAAAATAAATAGAAAAGAATTATTTGCTTTATATAAATGTTTATTAGCCTTTGAACCATATATTGTGTATAGCAAATTTATTGTAAGAACAGTGTCACGACCCAACCTAGGGAGGGGCCGCGACCGGGCACCGGACCCTGCTCGCAGAGTACCGGTGAACCCTTCACCTGATTTCCCTTATTACTTAAAAGGTGTATCATACTCTCATGGGTGGCAAGTGATAGCATAACAATGTTAACCGTAATAACGATAACCTTCCGTAATACCATACTATGTCATAAGCATACATTTATGCACAACGTGGCCAACTAGCTACAATACAAAGCCATACAACATAGTACATACGTTTGCCGATAAGGCAATTCAACTATACATAGCCAAACACTTGTCTATACATACACTGACAATTGTCTATTGAGCCTCTATGGAAACATACAAAAATGCAACCTACGTCGGAACAGGGCCCGACATGCCCAAGACGTCTATACAAAATGCATAGCCAATTATAGCAAGACCGAAAGATGAATCTTGCTATGTCTGCTGAACTGGTGGCCTACTGCGGTAGGGAAGCTCCGTCTGCCAATCTATTAGGACCTGTAGCACGATATGCAGCGTCCACAAAATAAAGGACGTCAGTACGAAATATGTACTGAGTATG
>MCJB01001508.1:0-15033 GCA_002018475.1 Nicotiana obtusifolia | reverse complement strand
TATTTAATATATATATATATATATATATATCACTTATATATATATATATACATTATATACAACATATATATTATATAAAAGGCTTATTAACAGAAATTTCCGTAGTTTTTTTTTTAAAAAAAAAAAAAAAAACCCCCCGTTGGGCCCGTTGGGCCCGCGGGCCGGTCCCTACCCACGAGCCCGCCAGGCCCGTTTGGCCCAGGCCCGTGGTGGGCCACACCGTTATATACTATAAGAAAGATCACATAGTTTTCATATTTTTTACCATAAGGTTGTGAAACAGAAGGTTTGAATTCTTAAAAGTAAAAGCCCAAAGCATAGAACTACAAACTGGTAAGAAACGATAGCTTCAAAAGCTTCAACTGCAGTTACTTAGATAAGAACAAAATCACATGAATTGGTTGCAAGAATTCGAAAGCAAAAAATCAACAATGTACCGCTTTAACAAATTCTAGATGATTACACAATATCACTTAATTTATAATTTTTTTCGGTCAAACTTTTAGTGTATGAATTGAACTTTTAGGATATGAATTGAACTTTTAGTTTATAAATTGAACTTTTAGTTTGTAAATTGAACTTTTAGGATATGAATTGAACTTTTAGGATATGAATTGAACTTTTAGTTTATGAATTTAACCATTTGGATATGAATTGAAATTTTAGTGTATGAATTGAACTTTTAGTTTATAACTTGAACTTTTAAGATATGAATTGAACTTTTAGTTTATAATTTGAACTTTTAGTTTGTAAATTGAAATTTTAGTGTATAAATTGAACTTTTAGGATATGAATTGAACTTTTAGTTTATGAATTGAACTTTTAGTTTATAACTTGAACTTTTAAGATATGAATTGAACTTTTAGTTTGTAAATTGAACTTTTAGTTTGTAAATTGAAATTTTAGTGTATGAATTGAACTTTTAGGATATGAATTGAACTTTTAGTTTATGAATTGAACTTTTAGTTTATAAATTGAACTTTTAAGATATGAATTAAACTTTTAGGATATGAATTGAACTTTTAGTTTATGAATTGAACTTTTAGTTTATAAATTGAACTTTTAGGATATGAATTGAACTTTTAGTTTGGAAATAATAAGAACTCAAATAGTTCTAACAAAATTTTAATAACGAAATATTGCACTTAATTGCAAAATAATGGAACCCTTAAGATATGAATTGAAATTTTAATTTGAAAATTGAAATTTTAGGATATGAAATTAATTAACTAGAAAAATATTGGAATACGAATTAACTAAATTAATTTCCTCTTGTTTTGTTTGTATAGATGGAACATCGTACTTGGATGAACAATAGGAATTATCCTAATCGACGGGGATTGAGGGAGGATTTTGTAGAAGGGGTGGATGACTTTATTAGACATGCAATGTCACTTCCAGCATACCTAATTGAAGGAGTAATTAGGTATCCTTGTGTTAAGTGCGACTGTATGAAATTTGGAAAACCGGATGAAGTTAAGGTTCATCTTTATAGAAAGGGGTTTATAGAAAATTACTTTGTGTGGACTAATCATGGAGAGACCGATGGTAGCCATGGGATATTTCATAATCTAGTTGTGGATGAAAGTAGTAGGTCGGTGGATAATACAAATAGTGATTCCGGAATTCATCATATGGTTTCAGATGCTTTTGGGATGCACTTTGGGGGTGATTCTAATGAAAATGTTGAACAAACTCCTAATGATGAGACGCTTTAATGAACAATTAGAGGAAGCTAGTCGTCCACTACACAACGGAAGTCCGCACTCTAAGTTGTCTGTTGCAGTTAGATTACTAAGTATGAAATCTGACTGGAATATTTCTCAAGGAGCCATGTACTCTTTCATTGACCTTATGCCTGAACTAGTTGACCGTGATGTCGACTTACCTATTGATTTCTAAGTTAGGACTTTCGTCAATGAGAATTGATTGTTGTGAAGATGGTTGCATGTTATACTATAAAGATGATGCAGATTTGGACAGTTGTAAATTCTGCGAAAAGCCTCGTTTCAAGAGGCTTTCCAGCGGGAAGATGGTCGCTATCAAGTCGATGCATTATTTACCTCTTCTACCTAGGTTAAAGAGGTTATATGCGTCGATGAGCTCTGCTTCTCATATGAGATGGCACTTTGAAATGTGTTATGTGTCATCCTTCTGATGGAGAAGTCTAGAAGCACTTTGATAGGACGTATCCGGATTATGCTAGTGAACCGAGGAATGTTCGGTTGGGTTTGTGTGCTGATGGCTTCACCCATTTTTCTGTTTCTGCAACACCTTATTCATGTTGGCCTGTCTTTCTTACACCTTATAATCCACCACCAGAGTTGTGCATGACTAGTCCATACATATTCTTGAACTGTATTATCCCTGGTCCACGTAATCCAAAAAGCTTAATTGATGTATATTTGCAACCATTGATTGATGAGCTAAATCAATTGTGGTACGACAGTATTGAAACATATGACATATTAACCAAACAGAATTTCAATTTGCGTGCCAATTTAATGTGGACAATTAATGATTTTCCTGCGTATGGAATGTTGTCTGGGTGGATGACTGCTGGGAAGCTAGCTTGTCCTTACTGCATGAAAAATAGTAAAGCGTTCACTTTGAAATATGGCCGAAAGCAATCATGGTTTGATTGTCATCGTCAGTTCTTGCCTCCTGATCATGAGTTTAGAAGGATGAAAAATGCATTCAGAAAGAATAAAATGGAATGTGATTTTCCACCTCGATACTTTCAGGAGATGAAATTTGGGAGAGGGTCCATAACTTCAGTAAAGTTACTGAAGCTCCACCTTATAGATTCCCAGGATATGGTGTTATTCACAATTGGGTGAAAAGGAGTATATTTTGGGATTTGCCTTATTGGAAGGATAATCTTCTCCGTCACAACCTTGATGTCATGCACATTGAGAAGAACTATTTTGATAATTTGTTCAACACAGTGATGGATGTTAAAGGCAAGACCAAGGATAACGCAAAGGCTAGAATGGACTTACAAGAATATTGCAGGCGGCCTGAACTACACTTGCAGACAGCACACAATGGTAAGGTGTTCAAACCCAAAGCAAGTTACACATTCACTTTGGATGAACGATGGCAAATTTGTGATTGGGTAACAAAATTGAAGATGCCTGAGGGTTATGCATCGAATTTTGGGCGAAAAGTTGATATGGAGGCGGGGAAGTTGAGCCATTTGAAAATTCATGACTGTCATGTCTTCATGGAGACCTTACTGCCTATTGCATTTAGTGGTTTGCCTGAAAGAAACTGGAAACCCATCACAGACATCAGTTTGTTCTTCAAAGACTTGTGTTCTTCCACGTTAAGGGAAGAAAACCTACTGCAGATGGACTAGAACATTCGTGTCACCTCTTCTAAGATGGAAAGGATATTTCCATGTGGGTTTTTTGATGTGATGGAACACCTTCCAATCCACCTTGTACACGAGGCACGACTTGGAGGGCCCGTTCAATGCAGATGGATGTATCCCTTTGAGAGGTAATATTATATGTTTGATGTAATTTTTTGTTTTATTTTAATGTTCTTGGCTAACCTGAAATTATGATAGGACAATCGGCAAATGCAAACAATTTGTTAGGCAGAGGAACAGGGTTGAAGGATCTATATGCGAAGCATATCTTGCAAAGGAGACTGCTCATTTTTGCTCTTATTATTTTGAGAGTAATGTGGCATGTGCTAGGAATAGGCCCAACAGGCACACAGTCGACCTTATGAATGATCCGTCATATCCGCCTATGTCCATATTCAATCAACTAGGCCGATGTTCTAAAGATGTTAGAAAGAGGAGTTTGAGCGATGTGGAGTTCAAGTCAGCTATACTTTACGTGTTGCTAAATTGTCCCGAAGTCGTACCATTTCTCAAGTAAGTATTGATTTAGTAGTTATCAAAATATAACAATTACTGTGATTACATCTCAATGCAACTACTAAAAATATTTGATGTGTCACAGTCACTTCGTGGGTAATTTGGCCATGATGCTGTATATACGAGATTTGATACGTGGTTCAAACAATTTGTAAGTTTTTCCTTAAAATATTCTAACACTATGTAGGTAAACAATGTTTGGAAGTTATGCTAACATATGAATTTTTTTTAACAATATGTAGGTAAATGATCCAAATAATGGTGTAAACCAATTTTTGAAAGATATATCTTGGGGACCTGGGTTGAGGTCAGAACAATGTCTAAGTACGTTGTGAATGGATATAAGTTCCATACCGAGGATTGCTCAAAAAATAAAAATAGCAACAACAGTGGGGTGTGGGTTCAAGGTGGTGATGGCAACCAAGATGGAGATATTGATTATTATGGTGTGATCAAAGAAATAATTGAAGTAGAATATACATGTTGGCCATACAAGAAATTGATACTCTTTAGATGCAAGTGGTTTGACCCACACCCAACAAGAGGTACTAGAGTCCACAATCAGTACAACATAATTGCGGTTAATCATAAGAGGGAGTATGATCGCTATGATCCTTTCATAATTGCACATAATGTTAGGCAAGTGTATTATGCTCCTTATCCATTGTGGCGGAATAAGTCTGATTGGTGGGTTGTAATAAAAACCAAGCCTGTGGGTAGGGTGGAAGTTGAGAATGTGTTAGATGTTGCATATCAAAACGATATATCCACTGTTGACCAAATAGTGGACGAAGTTTTAGAAAATGATTTGGAACATTCTGAACACATACTGGAAGAAGTTGATATTTCTGAAGTAAGAATTACAGAAAACGAGGAAGAAGTATCAACCGATGAAGCTCAAACTACCGAGGAAGAAGAATTCTCGGACGAGGAACTATACGACGATGAGCTTTAAACAGTTGGTTTCTTTAACAACTCTCGTTTATAGCTATTTTCTTTATATCTTTCAATCTAAATATGTATTATATTATGCAGATGACAGGCAAGGGTCGAGAAAAGGCTAAGAAACCGAAGAGGAGGGTAGAAGATTATACTCCAACTTGTCCTCCTGTTCCAAAGTTGCCTATGCCTACGTCTTTTCCTCCACCCCAGGGCTATTTTGAGCTGCCACAGCATCACCAGCCCTACACATTCGTGCAGACACCAGGTCTTTCATCACAGGGCTATAGGATTGTACGTCCGACATAGAGTCCAGCTGCCGCACATCCACGTGGATCTCAGCCATCTTCATCGCATGGATCGCATCGATCCATGTCACATCCACATGGATCACAGGCATCGGTGTCGCAACCACTGGGGTCGCAGCCACTCAGGTCACAGCCACTTGGGTCACAGCCACTCGGGTCGCATCCACTCGGGTCACAGCCACTCGGATCACAGCAATCAGTGACACGTCCCCCTGCGGCCCATACAGCTATGTCGCAGGGCTCGAAGCCATCTTCATCGGGGACTCCATCTATTATAGGCCTTCGCCTGTGAGACACTAGCTCTGACCCCTCTACACCTTCCACACATGCCTCTGATGTACATGGTTCGGACGGTGATAGTGCTGATGACGAGGAGGTGCATCGTGATCAATATGGCAGAATCATCATAGTCCCTGAGGGAGACGGGTAAGAGTTATTTGTTATTTTTTACGTTTATTGTTTTGTACAGTTTTATTAAGATATTAATGTGTTTTTGTAATTAAATTGTAGGTTCATCCCTAATAATGTTACTACAAGGATAATCACCCAAGCCACCAGAAAGCTATTAGATGGCCCTTATGCGACTTGGAGTGATTTTCCATTCTTGCTTAAGGAGCAAATTTTTAATGAATTTAAGGTATAAATGTTCTTTTAAGCAGTACAGTTATTTATATTTATGATATTTCCATCTAAATACTTAACTTCTCAAATACAGAGCAAGTGTGTATGGGAACACCGCTATAGTGCGGAGGTAGCTGCTAATTTCCATCTCAAGGCTCGCAAGCGGTTGTCCCATTGCTTTTCCAACGCTAGAAGAACGAACACGAAGCCCTCCTGGTTGCTTGATCATCTATGGGAGGATTTGTAAAGGAAATGGCTAACCGTAGAGTTCTTAAAGAAGAGCGACCAAGGAAAGAAAGCTCGTGCTTCTGAGAAGGGAGGCTCCCTGCACACTAGAGGTGCGATCAGCCTCGGTACAATAAAGAGAAAAATGGTACATAATTGCTTAATTTAATTTTAATTTTCAACGTCTACTCTGTTTATTAACAAAAATTTATGAGTTTTCAGGAGAAGAAGTTGGGCCGTCCGATGAGGCAAGATGAGTTATTCAAGGAGACTCATATTGGCAAGAAGAAGAAAGATTCGGATGAAGAAAGGTGGGTCGAGGGCCGAGCCTCGACTGTACATGAAAGTTTTCAATTTTCATTAAGTACTTTGATTTACTTTTATATAACTTTTGAAATGCTAATTCAATGTAATTTTTCTTATAGAGTCGCTTCACAGCTGAGGTTGAAGAATTCATACGCAGCCAGCCACCATCTTCATCGGGTGACCCAATCCAACCGTCGGACGAGGATGCTGAATGACTATGGACGCAGGCTGCTGGCGTCCAAAATGGGGTAAGGTATACGGGCTTCCCACTAAGAAATTCCACCGCTATAAGTGTGGAATGCAAGGAATAGGCACTTCCGCGCAAGCGGAGCAACTTGATGGGGAGAGCCTCTCCTCTATGCGGGAGAATGTGGCAAAGCTCACAGCCGAGCTACAAGCCTCCAAGGAAAGAGAAAAGGTTAGAGATGCTCAGTATATGGCCACACAAGAGCAGCTCAAATCTCTCTTGGCTTCTGGCGCTTTTCCGATTCCCCGGTCTCGTGAGTCATCGCTAGAGGCTCGCCTTCCCCGTGCTACTTCCTCTCGTCCTCCCCGTTATCATCCATCCGGTCCTACACAACTACACCCTTCTCCATACGTACTTGGTGATGACACTTCATCGGACGATGACACTAATGATGTACAAAATTATAATCCTTGAATTGTAATAACATTTAACTTATTTTGGTTAGCTTATGTATAAGTTCTATTGAAATTTATACTTTGTTACTTTTAATGTTGTTATTGTTGTTGTTTAATATTGTTGTTGTTGTCGTTTATGGCATAAAATACCATAAACGAATTTGGTTTGTAGCTGGCATGTGGTGTAGCTGCCAAAACAAGCGTTTTCTGGAAAAAATGAACCAAAAAAAGCGACCAACGTTGGTCTCAAGTTGGTCGCTATTCACTGGAAAAAAAAATTAATCTGGACATTAGCGACCAACGTTGGTCTCAAGTTGGTCGCTATTCACTGGAAAAAAAAATTAATCTGGACATTAACGACCAACGTTGGTCGCAAATTCGCCCAGTTTTTAATACTGTTCAAGTATAGCGACCAACGTTGGTCACTTACCATCAAAATAATAATTATTTCTTCATGTTAGCGACCAAAGTTGGTCGCTATATTACCCAGATTTTTAAAATCTGCAAATTTTGTAAGCAACGTTGGTCGCTTACTGTAAATTAAATTTTCTGTTCTTCAGTTTAGCGACCAATGTTGGTCGCTTAATCAAAATTAAAATAAAAATATTAATTAAATTGCGACCAACTTTGGTTGCAATATTCCAGATTATAATAAATATGAAATAGCTTTAGAGACCAACGTTGGTCGCTAATTTACGACCAAAGTTGATCTCTATATGTTTTTCCGGAATGTTTGGTCCTTTTGCCTTAGAAACCAAAGTTGGTCGCAAAGGTATTGTGACCACTTGAATTGTGTCCAGGCCTTTTCGGTCACTTTTGAAAAAAAAGAGATCAACTTTGATCGCTTTTTGTGGTCTCTTTTAAGCTGATTTTTAGTAGTGATACTTATTGTTAATTAAGGATGTTTATATTTTGTATATGCAGTTTGTGGAGTACGAGAAGATGATATACCTAGACGGCGACATTCAGGTGTATGATAATATTAATCATCTCTTTGATTTGCCCGACGGGCAATTCTACGCGGTGATGAACTGTTTTTGTGAGAAGACATGGAGTCACACGCCACGCCACAAGATTGGCTATTGCCAGCAGTGCCCTGATAAGGCCAAGTGGCCAAATGATGACGAATTTGGTCAGCCACCTTCCCTTTATTTTACCGCCGGCATGTTCGTTTTTGAGCCTTATCAAGATCTCTTGAAGACCCTTAAGATCACTCCTCCTACTCCCTTTGCCGAGCAGGTAACTTTTCACTCCTTAATGCCATTGCATCCGTTGTCCTACGTCTCTTCTCGAGGGTGAACCATGCTACCCCTTCTGTTTCAAAAAGATTGACATTATTTTTTTTATTAGTCCGTTTTAAAAAGATTGGTATACTTTTATATTTTTTTAATGAAAAACTTTATAACCACTCAAACGTTATAACTTATTTAAGACCACATGTGTTTATAGTTGGGCAAATGTTATGGTATATTTAAGGTCACACGTTTTAAAAATCTTCAGCTCTTTATTATTAAACTTTGTCTCAAGTTAAACTAAGACAAATAAATTAAAACAGAAAGAATATTTCTTTGTCAAATTATGCTTAATTTCATAAGTGACAACTCCGTCATGATCTTCGTTAGTTAGGGAAAGAATTTAATATTTTCTGAAACGTATGGACTGAGAGATTTTTATTAGACAATGTGCAGTTGGTAAACGATTACTATATTCTAAAACATATAATTTATTGATTGACATGATGAATTTGCAGGACTTCCTGAACATGTATTTCAAGAACATCTACAAACCAATACCTCTAGATTACAATCTTGTTCTAGCAATGTTATGGCGTCATCCGGAGAATGTTAAACTGGATGAAGTGAAAGTTGTACATTATTGTGCAGCGGTACGTATATCCTATACTTTACTTGCAATATCTACATGCAAACATTATTCTCATATACTACATTAATTTAATTTGGCGCGTTAATGAAAGAAAATAAGTAGTACGTACTTCTCTAGTCACCCCTCATGTGACAGAAGTTTTACTTTTTAGTATGTTTAAAAAAAGATAATATATTTATATATTTAGCAATAATTTACTTTAATTTTTTTAATTTTAACCTTGATCACATAATTTTATAGTCAAAACACCTTTTACATAAAATGAAACAGAGGGAGTAGTTGATATTGTCAATTTACATGTGCAATTATGATGATGTTAGAGGGATCAAGGCCATGGAGGTACACAGGCAAGGAAGAAAACATGCAAAGAGATGACATAAAAATGCTGGTGAAGAAATGGTGGGACATTTACGAGGATGAGTCGTTGGACTACAAGAAACCGGTGGCCCTGAATCAAGGATCAGATTCAGAACCCATCAACTTGCAGCCTTTGATTGCAGCTGCTATGTCTGAGGCTGGTGCAGTGCACTATTTCACTGCGCCATCCGCTGCATAATTTTGGCATTATGCGAATGGCTTCGGCTAACCCTAACGTCCCACGAATCCCACAAAATTAATGCATATTATATTGCACCAAATTAGATCGAACAGAACACCAAAGGAACCTTGGTTAAGAGAAGAAAATAAACGGAGATTTCAGAATGTTAAAGTTACTGGAATTTTATCTTAAGAGGTAAAAATGAGGGTAGATTGCAGACAGAGAATGTGAATGTCGCAGTAATGTAAAAGATATCTGTTCTCTTGAATGAAAAATATGTATTATGGAATCTAAATTAGAATTGAAAAGGAAATGCGTTGGTTCTATTTCGTTTTTGTTTTGTTTGTTCAATGAATTTGTTTAGGAAGAATTCTTCTTTGTACCGTTGTGAAAATTTTGTTCTTGTGTTTTAGAGCGTTATTCAATTTACAAAGATAAAGTAGTTGGTTTACATATAATAAATAGTTTTGCTTCTTGCTCAAACAGGTTACTCGAAAAGAAATTAACATGAAATGGTGTATAGAGAATTTCAAATGAATTACCCTAAACACTACACCCCATGTATTTCTACTCTGTAAAACACGTGAAGAGGGATGGACCAAAGAAGACTAGAAGAGGCAATAGATATCTATATTTTTCATGATATTCAAGAAAACTGCTTTGCCTCGAAGAGACAATAGCCATAGATATCTCTATTTTTCATGTTATTCAAGAAAAATGCTTTCTTATGCCTAGGTAGTTTAACAACTTACATGAGGAAGATCTTTTGCGCACATATATATATATATATATATATATATATATATATACACGTAAGAAGAACAAATCCAGCAGAAAACAAAAATAATAAGACAGATGACCAAGGGGAGAGGAATTAAAACCTGCTACCTCCACAAAGGGAGAAAAATTTCATGATTCTTTGGTCCATCCCTCTTCACATGCTTTATAGAGATCATTATCTATATATTAATATATTATAACAAGTTATCTATAGCCTCATTTATTTAAGCGTACAAAGTTATCTATAGCCTCATTTATTTAAGCGTACATTTTTTTGACTGTTATAGCAAAATATTATTATAAAAAATATATATTATATCATAACGGGATAAATTGATTCCAAAAAAAATTTGATCGTTATAATGAAGTGTTAGAGAATAATGTTATAAAGAAGTTCGGTCAAATTTCTCCAACTATGTATCATAACGAGTATCTTATTAGCTTAGCATTAGAAATTCCATGAGAGAAGTGAACAGATCAACTAGAATAAGACCAAGGAAGTATCACTATGGGATTTCCTGGAACTTGTAACTCTACTTAAACAAAAGTACACGTTAAGTACATCTTATTTTCTTCTCTACTTGACAGCATGTTCCAAAACTCAACATATACCGAGGCCATGATACCTAACTAAAAGACGATTGAACATTTTAACGTCAAGCTACGGAAGCTCAAGAAGTTGATAATGCAGAGGACATATCAGCATGCCCTCCCACCATCCTCTCGGCCTTCTCTCCCCGTTCTCCTGTTACAGTGTAGCATAGATTCATTACAAGCAATAACTTTTGACCTCTGTAAAGGAGGCGAAGTTCAGATGACAAATCAACCTAGGAAGAAGACAAATAGCTCATTTATAAATGAAAAAAGGACTATCATCATCAAAACTTTCTTCTTACCAGTACGAACTCTTATCACATCAGAGATGGGAATCACTGCGAAAGAAAAAGAAACAGCATCAATAATTCACCATAAAACTAACAACCTTAGATTAGATTAATAGTAAGCAAACTTTAATTTTGTTTAAAAGTAAACACATTTTAAATTATACATTGTATATTAATTTGTAATATATCAAACTAAATATTCAATACTAATCTCTACATTATTAATCCCTGCAATACTAATACCAGGATTACAATCTCCGCATCGCCAATCTCTAACTTCTCTAAACCAAAGGACCCCTAAAAATATCCCAAAAGATGGCCAAACTTCAATAGCCACTTTGAATTCAAGGTCTCTGAAAAAAGTTTCTTGCAAGGACAAACATGCCATGCTTAAAAGTTAGCAAGATAAAAAACTATATTATTGTTAGATTATGAGCTCAGATGCCATTACAATCTTCGGAATGCAGCTATACCATGAACTAAGCTGCTCCGCCACGGGTGCGAGTTCGAGATCTAAATTCTAAGATTCGGAGATATGAATCCTAGTATGGACACGGGTGAGGGGATCCGGCTAAAAGTAATTCAAAAAAATCAAAATATCTCTAAATTATGAGAAATCTTGTGAAATATTTACGTATAGGTTGTAAAATGTGGTGTTTCTTTTTTATTCTCAAGTCGTAGATAACTAACTGATTGATTTCCTAAATAAGGTATGCTATTTTCTTCAAATTTACCCTAGTTTTGGTGGAATTTTTTCCTCCGTCGTGGTGATATCCAAAATTGTTCGACCCACACCCATACTAGTATCATATCGATACGGGTGCGACACCTAAACTGCCATGTCGGAGCAACTGCATGAAACAAGAACTCCAGAGTAAAATAGTACATTAACTAGGCTTTGCCTAGTCGGCCACCTTTGGGTTTTTTGTATTGGCAGTTCTCTCAAAAAATAATGCAGCACCCTAATCCCTATTACTTCACACGCATGCGAAGTTGTGAAGATGTTCTAAAATATAGCTACGTTAACATGAGAAACTGAGATAATCATGCAATTCAGATCTTTGCTATATCTTTAGTTTACTTTCTTTTTTTCAGTTGTACAAACACTCCGATTAGACTGAGAAGATGGTTAAATTGAGCGAATGGAAAGGCCTACCTGAGCACTTAAGTTCAGGTGGTGAACATGTGTCATGAAAGTAGTAAAAGTGAGAACAAAAGCTTGCCACAGATTAAGTAGCCTATGACGCTCAAGTTAAATATTCAAACAACATCACTTGTGACTATGATATTGGTAATGAAATAGGTTTCCTATTGATAGTTTGAAACAGATAAGACAAGCCCCACTCAAGCGCAGACATGTGAACTAGTTTCACTGGAAACTTAAAAGGACAAAATGCATAGGCTCTTTGATAAATTTTCTATTGCTACCTGTATCTTTTTGGTTAAAACATAGAAGAATGATTTTGAACCATTAACTGGCCACCTGCTAATACAACCTTACCATTAACTTGAGCACAAAAAAAGGTCTTCTAGCATCAGACAACCTTTTGTTTGATGATCCAGTCCAGGCTTGGCTTGACATTTTGGTCAGAATGGATGAAATTAAGAATAAAGGCATACTCCTTACATGAGAACACACCCACCAAACAAAAAAAAACTGTGTGAAAGGAAAACGTAGAAGAGTGTGCATGTGTATATTGATAAATCATAAATGTATGTACATATCTTGAAGAAGCTAGAAACTGATATCATATTTTCTCATAAGATGTTCAAATATTAAAGAAGGTAAGAATCAAACTGAGGAAAGATCAATGGATTGGGCTTTAATTAGATTATTGTGAACAAGTCACTGATCGATTTCCTTGTCTGATGAAATTGAAAAGAAACGATCAGTGGATTTGAGATTCCTACAGCCTTTTAATCTTATTTTAAAATTTTGGGCTAGTATTCTCTATCTGTTCTGGTATACCTACATCAGTTTACAGTACACCACGTATCTCAATGGAACCAAAATATTTTATTTGAACAAATATGATTTGTCATTGCAAGCACCTTTTAAGCCTTGGTGGTATTGTTTTTTCAAGCTGCATGTGCAACCGCACTAAGATTACTGCAAGCTTTTCATTTATTTTTGCTGTTCTTAGGACATTGACCAAATAAATGGAATGGCTCAACCTAGAAGTTAAGTTGAAGAACCAGTATAACTGGATTAGACGAGACACCTGAGAGATTGCAGGAACCTAAATTTGCTCAGCTTTTCGGTTTTAAAAGTCAAAATTGGTTAAAAGTAGACCATCAAATTCGACAACAGTATGAAGCAGTTGGTGAAAAGATATCAGCTACATATTGAAGGCTACTAATTTAACCAGTCTGCCTCTGATTTTTTTCTCTTTGGCACCAAAAAGAAAAGGACAGGTTTATGTTATATATGCACTTCATTTTGCATTGATGATACCTATATTGGAGTGATACGGGTATACGCACTTCAATATGAATCCTTCAGAATAAACGAAACACCTACTTACAACTGAATGCATCTGTATTTGTTCTATATCCAAATCCAATATTCATGTCCTAGGTATAGATAATATATATGTGGTTAGGAGAAAAAATTCCCTTCAGCAACCAGGGCACCGCCAATGCACCTACACTGCAGCTGAAGATAAGGTTATCCATGCGCTTAAGTCTTGAAGAGTGGAATTACTTGCTAACCCCTCTGCATTATTGGAATTAATTCAACTAATGCACACAAAAAGTAAAAATTGACTTAGTAGTGCAATACTGGAATTACTAATATTACCATATAAGATCTCGCTCTATAAGTTCCACAAGTTTAAGGTTTTAATGTTATTCATTACTTATTTTAAACCAAAAAAATGGATAAAGACAGAAAACTTGGAATTAAAAATTTTAACACTAAGTTCCTCATCTTCCTCAAAATCTAAGCAGTCAAAAAAAAACACGTCACCTTCAAACATGTTTGACAAATGGGTAAGCCTCTACCCTTGAAGTTAAATATCTGTTCGGAAACAACATTGCAAGTAACAGACTATGTGTCACACCTTACCCGTACATAGGATGTGTCTGTGATAAAAAAATATACAGCATACTCATTGAGAAAACACTAACTAAAAGCCCTCAAGCTTGGTTGGAGAATTTACAGCAAATCAATGTTCATATTAACATAGCTAGCGACAGAACTCCAGAATCAAGAAGAGAAAAACTTACAGAAGATCTTTCCATCACCAATTTCACCAGTTCTTGCCTCTTCAATTATCTTTGCAATGACTCCTTCAACCTAATAAGACAGCATTACAGGTTAGAAAACTTGTATATGCACAGGAGAGAGAAATAACACGTCAACCCTATACTTACACTTACAGAAAACCTGTATACACACAGAGAGAAACGACACATTAACCATGTATTCTTATAATCTACACATGTGATTTTGAATTATGGTGCCCAAAACTTGATCAAGGCCTTTAAAAACCGAACCTGGTCTTTGCTCACAACAATCTCCATTTTAACTTTTGCTACAAACTTGTCTTCAGAGAATTCAGAGCCTGCAAGCAGCAGATAACTTCAAAACCTGAGGAAGAGTCTATTTAAGTAAGAATATCCATGACAACCTAAAACAATAAACAGTTAAAATTGATGAATTTTTTCCTTACCAGCTTGCCTCTCGGTCAAGCCACCTTGGGCTCCAAAGCCACGAACATCAGAGACAGTGACACCACGAATGCCCATTTTCAATAGTGCCTTCATAACACAGAAAGTATGAATAAATGATGGCATGTTTTAACTTTCTGGAGTACAAGTGTTGAAATATCTTCAGGAAAATGTTTGCCTTCTATTGGGTTTTGAAAAGGAGTTCATAGATCATCACAAAATACCTGGATAACTGTTTGGGCTTCAGCTTCCCGTATTGTTAAATGTTCTAGCATTTCTGGTGGAACTTTTTTGTGTTCTTGTGAGTGCATTTTGGTTTGGGGGGGGGGGGGGGGGGGGGGG
>MCJB01001507.1:8365-20120 GCA_002018475.1 Nicotiana obtusifolia | reverse complement strand
TGAACTTTAATTTGTTGTTCTTGAATATTTTGGTTGAAAAACGTGGGAGAGGGCCTAAGAAGTGTTAGGGAGCCCAAATTTGAGGAGGAGAATAGGAAACTCTAATTCTAGTCCAAGAAGGAAACAACTCCCAATCCAAAAGGGAGAAGTTTCAAGGAGTTGAAATTTTATTTGGACAAGGAGAGGAGGGGCTAATTTGTGTTGGAAAAGGAAAGGGGGGGACCCAAAATCCTAAGGGCTAAGGAGAAAGGATTGGTCTTCTCCAAACTAAAGTGGGAAAGCTTCTAAAATTTCCTTATCTCTTCAATTTCGAAATTCTTCTTAATTTCACTACTTCTAATTAGTAATTCTTAGGTAATTTCCCTACTTAAGTAATTACTAATCTTTGAGCTTCTAGGACCTCGTGCTAAAACTCAAAATTTCCACTTTCGTAGATAATTCTTGGCTTCTTGTGCTCACTTAAAAAGCTGTCCGCCTATCGAGTCACATAACTTCACTCACCCCGAAGAAAACTATTGATCTTGTGAACTTGAAAGGTTGCTAAGGAACTTGGTCAATTAGAGGAAGCCAATTTGAAGACAAGTGTGAAAGGACCCAAAAAATTTGAGTGAACCCGAGAGTGATGCAATATTAAACGCGGAAATAAGAAAACAAAAGATAGAAGCAAGACGCTCAATGAACTATCAAGACAACAAGTAGGAACTAGTCTACTTACCTTCTTGATGAAGTCACGGAGTACCTATACTATACGAACAACCCTCAAGACAACAATGGTCTTGCAAATTGTTCGATCAAACAAAGGAACAAGTTCAATTTTGAATCACACCAAAATTGGACAAGTTAATTCACACGATTTTGGAAGCAATGTGCTGCCGTTTTTTGATTGATAATAATGTCAAAGGGTATCAAATAATGAAGTGTTTAGGCTTATATAGAATGAGCCTTTACCTAAATCAACTAGGAAAAGAATAACTAGTTAACCTAAATCAACTAGGAAACAACTAATTAACAAAAAGGCCACAATTTGGCTAAGTTTAAGAAATAGTCACGCAGGACTCCAAAAAAAGTAAGAATTAATGTCTTCCATAACTATACAATAATATAATATAAACACAAATATACATCTTCAACATAAGATTCGTCCATAGCAAGATTTATGGACGCTTGGCTCTTCTCAGAGGCTAACCAACGCCTTTTCTTGTCTTGTTCATAGATGGCATTGATAACACTTGATCAAATTTATTTGCATCAGAAACAAAGCAGAATTATTAGAGCAAACAGCAGAAAACACCAACTTGAACAGTCAGAGGTAGCCAGCAGCACCAGAGAAGAGATAGATGGATCAACAATCAATCCACAAGTTACTCAACAACAGCAATCTCATTTGCATAGATCAATAGATTCTGAGCACTTCAAGGAGGCCAAAACCAACAAAAGCAGCAATAATCCCAGCAGCAGCTACAAAAGACCAAGGAATAACCTGGAACAGCAATCTGGCAGCAACAACAACAGCTCCCCAAAGCATGTAAAGGCAGGACCTACCTCACTGCAGCAAAGGCATCAGTTACACAAGCAAAATAGCAAAACCAGTAAAACAAAAACTCAGCACTCAGCAGTACTCAGCAGTACCAGCACCAGCAGCTCACTAAACTTGCCCTGGCAGCTAATCACCCACTGTCAACACCCTTGTTAAATTGGCCAAATCAGCAGACACACTATTTGGACAAGCAGCAGAAGCCTAACAACAAGGATACAACAGCAATCCAACAGATGATCAGCAAGCTTGATGATTTGAAGCACAGAATAACCACACAATCAGCACAACAAGGCCAACAGCACCTACACAACAACCTACTGCAATCACTCCATCTGATGATAGCAGGAACAGGGAAGTGCAACACAGGGAAAGCTAGGAAAGAAAGGGTACTGAAGAACCAGCAACACCAGCACCAGCAACTCAGGTATGCAATGTCACAGACAAACAGCAAAGCAAGCAGAAATAGGGATGACAGAAACAATGGAATCAGAAACATTGAACAGAAGCACTCAAGCAAAGGCAGCAACAATAGCTCACAATGGTCTAACCAGCAGCAAACCAAGGAAACAATGCAACAACAACTCATCAATAACACCAGCATCAGCAATAACTGCAACAATCATAACAGATATAGTGGCATCAGCAACAACAGCAGAATCATCATTATAGGAAACTGTTCTTATAGGTTAAGGTTATTGGCGCAATTGCATTGTGTGGTATTAGCACTCCCAGTGCTCAGTCTAATGCAATTGCATCAATCACCAAGTTCCTATAAAAACAACACTTCCCACAGGAGCATCATAATCTTCAAGCACAATATCCTGGACTCCTCCCTTTGGATCAACACTGGACCAGTTCCACCTTACACCAGGAGTAACATGAATAACAACTACAACCTCATCAGCAAAGACTACAACAGTTCAAAGA
Source organism: Nicotiana obtusifolia (assembly GCA_002018475.1). Classification (NCBI taxonomy): domain Eukaryota; kingdom Viridiplantae; phylum Streptophyta; class Magnoliopsida; order Solanales; family Solanaceae; genus Nicotiana; species Nicotiana obtusifolia. Next base: position 17,656 of record MCJB01001507.1, on the reverse strand, counting down.
ACTTAACTACCAGCATCAGAGTCAATAGCAAAACTCATTTTCAACCATCAAAACCACCTCTCATCAGGCTTCACTTTAGTACAATTGCAGCAACAAACACACATGCACCCAACATCCTCAGCAACTTCATTGCCTCCAGAACCAATAACTCATACATCAGCAGTCACCAGGACAACATTAGCAGTAGAAGCAACAACAACACAACATCTGCACAACTTCCAGAAGTGCCTACATCAGAAACAACAACTAGCAACACCATAGCATATACAAACACCAACAAAGAAGCAGCAGTAAAAAACAGCAGCACATGACAGCAACAACAACAGCAACAAATGCCAACAGCAGCAGCATGATGATCGGGAATCAAGCCAGCAATCTCATAAAGGAAAAACATCATACAGAGACAAAAGGAACAACAACACTCAGAGAGTCTACAACAGCCTTCACAAGAAGCAGGACACCCTCAATCAGACTTCCACATTCAACAGAGAATGCCACTGCCATTCTAAATGGATCACTTTTGCAGAATACCTTCATCTATGGCAGAACAAAGGGGATCAATGCTCACCCAAGCCATATGATACACTTCTCAGACAATCCCAAGTTGTATCATTCCTACTTTACCCTTCTTGGACATCAAGTAAGTCCTTTTTATGATATAAAAACGTGTCTTTATGTAGGACTTCATGGGCTGCAAGTTTGGACACGTTTTACGTGCCAAATTGGTCCAAAAGTGGACTGACTAGGACCTTCTTCAAGGGATGTCTCTTGGGATCCAATCCTAATCTTTGTGGACATAAATTTGGGCCATAAAACAATTGTAGTATCTATAAAATTCATATCCTTTACCCTTGAGCTCTTCCTCCTAATCGTTGCAAGCAATTTCTTTATTTGCACTTCTAATGGCCTTGTTTTGCAACTCTTTAGTTTGACATCTTGCTAAAGCCCTCTTTCAGATTCCAAAGCTTCATCCTTATCCATGAATAAAGTTGAGCTTCCTAGGATACTATCTAGTTAGATGGGTATTTGACTTATGATGTGGAGCCGGTGGCCATTTTAGGTCAAAAGGTCTGAAAGTTGAGATCAAAGCATATAGCTTTAATGAAAGTTTAGTGGAGAGGCCAGCCAGTCGAGGAGGCTACTTGAGAGACCGAGTGGGAGATGCAGAGCAGATATCCATTCCTATTTGAGATTCCATGTTTGATCCTTCACCCGTTTGAGGACGAATATTTGTTTAAACGGGGGAAAATATAACGACCTGGCCGGTCGTTTTGTGTACTGTAGACCTGTTCTGCCATTTATCACTTCTTTATGCTTAATTATGGTTATGTGACTTGGCGAGGTGGTTGGATTGGTTCCGGGAAGGTTTCGGAGTGAATGAGACACATAGTCTCAAGGTTGAAGGCTTAAGTTGAAAGAGTTGATCGGAGTTAAACTTTTGTGTAGACGACTCCATAATGAATTTTTGATGGTTTCAATAGCTTTGTATGGTGATTTGGACTTAAGCATATGTTCGGATATTGATTTAGAGGTCCATATGTCATTTTGGCTTGAATTAGCAAAAGCTGGAATATTAAAGGTTTGGAAAATTGAGAGGTTTGTCCGAGATTTGACTTCGTTGTTATCGGTTTGGATTTCGGTTTCGGGAGTTGCAGTAGGTCCATTGTGCCATTTATGACTTGTGTGCAAAATTTGAGGTCAATCGGAGTTGGTTTGGTATGATTCGGCATTTGAATTAGAAATTCATTAGTTCATTAGGCTTGAATTAGGGTGTGATTCGTGTGTGATTTGAGGCTTCGACTAAGTTTGTATTATTTTTAGGACCCGTTGGTATGTTTGGATGGGGTGCTGGGGGCCTCAAGTGTGATTCAGATCAAGTTCGACTTCATTTTGGACTTTGTTAGACTGATGATTTCTGTATCTTGTTTCCTCTTTAGCGATCACGAATAAAGGGGTCTATTGGAACCTGAAATTTATTTATCGCGTTTGGGATACCGGGCACGCATTCCCGAAGCTTTAAGGTCTCAAGTCTTCATGGACGCGAGAAGGGTCACGCGTTCGTGTAGAGGAGTGGTCAGCTGGAGCGTCAGGCTTCAAGCCTACGCGATCATGGTATTGTGCTGTAACGACCGGTCAGTCGTTTTGAGTGTTATGGCCCCGTTACCCCATTTAATGCTTATTTTATGCTCAATTGTTGTTATCTAACTTGCCGGGGTAGTTGGTTCGATTTCGGAATGAGTTGAGACAGTTAGTCTCAAGGTTAGAAGCTTCAGTTGAAAAGGATGACCAGATGTTGACTTATGTGTAAATGGCTCCAGAATGCAGTTTGGATGGTTCTGATAGCTCCATTGGGAAATTTTGGACTTAGGAGTATGTTCGGATAGTAATTTGGATGCCCGTAGTTGATTTAGACTGAAAATGGCGAAAGTTGAAAAATTAGAAGTTTGAAAAATTGAGAAGTTTGACCGAGAGTTGACTTTGTGGTTACCAGGCATGGATTTCGATTCCGGGAGTTGGAATAGGTCCGTTTGTGTCATTTACGAGTTATGTGAAAAATTTGAGGTCAATCGGATGTGATTTGATACGTTTCGTCATCAATTGTAGAAGTTGGACTTTCTTAGTTTTTGTTAGGCTTGAATTGAGGTGCGGTTCGTGTGTTTGATGTTGTTTGATGTGATTTGAAACCTCCACTAAGTTTGCATTGTGTTTTAGGACTTGTTGGTATGTATGGTTGAGGTCTCAGGGTCTCGGGTGGAGTTCGGATGGTTAGCGGATCAAAGTTTGGACTTGAGGGAATGCTGGAGTTCCAGTTCTTATGCGATCGCACCTGCAATTGAATTGGTCGAAGGTGCGTGATCGCAGAAGCGACATCATGAGCGCAGAAACGGCCTGGAAGGAAGCTTGGCAGTGATCGCAGGTGCGATGATTTTGTCCGCACCTATGAGGTGATGTGGAAATAGGTCGGAGGTGCGAAAGGGGCATGTTGCAACAATCTCCGCAGAAGTGGACAAGAGCTTACAGAAGCGCACCTACATATGCGGGGAACTGGCTGCAAATGCACATGGTCGGGGGTTGAGTGGGCATCGCAGAAGTGAAGCTTTTGTCGCGCCTGCGGGACTACAGGTGCGGTTAAATGGTCCGCAGAAGCAAAGACCTCGGGACAGAATATTAATTCGAGGTTTCATGATTTTTAATCATTTTGGACATTTCAAGCTCGGATAGAGGGATTTCGAGGCGTTTCTTGAGGTAAGTCACTTGAGATCATTTTTATTCACTAGTATTGTTTCCCATTGAATTTCCTACCTAGTTTGTGTGTTTTTTAGGAGGAATTTTGGGAGTTTTAGGCTAGGGATTGGGGATTTAAGTTTGGGGATTTGAATTACTATTTGGTGTTGGAATTTGGTAAATTTGGTATGGCTGGACTCGTGGTTGAATGAGCTTTCGGATTTTGTAACTTTTATTTGATTCTGAGGCGTGGGCCTAGAGGTTGACTTTTGAGTTGACTTTTTTACTTTTGATTAAGAACATAGCATTTTCATATGGAATTGATTCCCCTAGCTTGAGCTGATCGTATCAAATTATTTTTGGCTAGAATCGAGGCATTTGGAGGCCGATTTGCGAGGCAAGTGATTGTTGGAGTAGAGATTTGCATGGTTTGACGTAAGTAACACTTCTACACATGGCTTTCAGTGTATGAATCCCTGAAATTATATGCTATGTGGTTGGTTTTGAGGTAACGCGCATGCTAGGTGACGGGCATATGAGCGTGCACCGTAGAAATTATGATTTAGTCGATTCCATGGAACTGTGTCGCTATCTTATCTGAATATTATTATTGTACTCTATGTGTTAGAGCACTTGAGCTGTGATGTATGCTAGAAATCATGTTTAGGCTATGTGCTGGTTCTATTGGGAGCCACAATGGTCGTTATTTGTTGTTGAGTTATTTGCTTAATTGCAGCTAAGTACTCAGTCGCATTCATCGTTGCATATCATATCTCAGTCTCTATCATCATATATTCTCACATAATGTATCATTGATTTGGGCTGCTTAGCACGAGTGTTGTGAGCTTGAGAGACTTGAGAGATTTATGACTAAGTGACGCCGAGGGCCTGTTTGTGAGTGATATTTATGGGATCGGTCTGCACGTCGCAACAGGCTTTATTTATTCATGCCATGATTAGATTATTATGGCGCTTGGGCTGGATCCGCCCCTCTACAGCTGCACACCCATAGTGAGCGCAGTTGCTATTGATTCACGATGTGAACGGGCTGTGCGCCGCAGCAGGATTTATTTGCATTTGTGCTGGATCTTCCATGTACATTGTTGAGTGATTGAGTGTGATGACTGAGAATTGAGACAAATCAGGTTGAGTACTCCGAGAGTGTGAGTATGCAAGGCTTTCATTGTGTTGCATCACAGACGATATGCATATTGGCATATAGATATAGAGATGTTATATTCCCCATATCATTCAGACTTGACATATTTTATCTGTTCTGAGTATAATTGTTAAACCTAGATGCATGCCTACATTCCTGTACCGATACCTGCAAATCATGAGTTTCTCTGAGATATTGCTGTCATATGTTATGTAAATTTTTTAACTGTTTAATTATGTATTTGTACCGTATTGTTCAGACTCGTCACTGCTTTCAGTCCAAAGGTTATACTTATTACTTATTGAGTTTGTTGTAATCTCGCTACACCCTGCACTTCGTGTGCAGATCCAGGTGGTCTGGGCACTGTGTTGTTGATCTCAAAGTTCCAGCCATTCGGAGATTATCGAGGTAGCTGCCTTGGCATCCGCAGATCTTGACTCTCCTCCCCTATCTCTCAGTTTTACTTATTCAATTCTACTTTCTTAGATAGCATATCAAACTATGTATTTGTATTGATGCTCACGTACTCAGTGACACTTGGGTTTTGGGAAATTCTGTATTGAGTTGTGACGTTTTCATTCAGTTTTATGAGACATTTACTTACTTAAGCTTATTTCAATATAATTTAAATTTCAAGATGTTGGTATGTGTGAGTTGTCGGCTTGCCTAGAATCATGATAGGTGCCATCACGTCACATGGGTTTTTTTGTCAAGACATGTGCACGCGATCGCGAAGATTTAGGTCTGGTAACCATTGCGTTCATGACTGTGGCTTTGCGTTCGCGTAGTGTATTTTGAGGGCAGTGATCATTTGTTCTTCGCGATCGCAAGGTTGGTCCGCGATCGTGATTCATAATACCTGGGCAGCAATTTAAAAACCAAATCGAGTGTCAGAGTTATTTTTTCATATTTTTAGTTAGAGCTCGGTTATGGGTGGTTTTGGAAGTGATTTTCACGTCTTGGATCGGGGTAAGTGTTTTTGACTTGGATTTTTTATTATTTCATGATTCCATCTTCGTTTTGAGCATTTTATTAGTGAATTAAAGTGAAGAAATAGGGTATTTTGTGGAAACTTTTTAAAAAATAAATGAGGTTTGGAGGTCGATTTGAGGTCGAAATTGGATAATGTTTGGTATAGTTAGACTCGTAATCGAATGGGTGTCCGGAATTTGTAAATTTTTTCGGGTTCCGAGGTGCTGGCTAGGTTTGACCTTTTGGGTTGGATTTTTGATTTTTGATAAACATCGAAACTTTATTGTTTGAATTGTTTCCTACGGCAATATTTGTTGATATTGAGTTGTTTATGACTAATTCGAGTCATTTGGAGACCGATGCGCGTGGTAAGGGCTTGTCAAAGTTGTGATTTGCACATTTTGGGGTACGTAAAACATATAAACTTGGATTTGAGGTTTCAACCTTGAGAACTATGTTGTATGAAAGACATTGGGTAACGGGCGTGTGTGCGTGCACCAGTTTGTTAATGGTTTTAGGAGGCCTTTAGGCTATTACCGGGCTTGTTTTGCTATCATATATGTTATCCCCGTGTTCCCTCTACTTGGTTGATTATTTGAACTGTGAATCATGTTAGACATCATGTCTAGGGTATGTGCTAACGGTTTGATACTTGATAGGGCTATTCTTGTTGTTTCTAAGTTATATACCTTATTTGTACACATGCTCCCAGTCATGATACTATATCCGTGTATGATATCTCCGTCCCAGTACTTCTTATTTGATTCCTCAAATGTCGAAGATACCTCTTAAGGGTAAAATTGTTTAGCTTAATATTTGAGATGCGTTTATCTGCGACTTGAACAATAAATGACTGAGTTTGGGCCTTAGAGCCGGTTTGGTACTGATTTTGAGGTGACACATACGCTAGGCTCATATTGGTCTAAGTGTTATTGTTTCGGGGCGACGCGTGCATCAAGCCTCGCTATTGGGCTAAATGATTATGATAGCACTTGGGCAAGATCCGCCCCTCCGAAGTCTGACATGCCAGCAGTGGGAGCAGGCACAATGTTCCATATATGTGCTTGATGATGGGCAGTTATGCCAGGAAATTGTACTGTGTTAAGTGTAAATATTCTTTATGGATCCACTATGATATTGTTGATTTACATGTATACTTGACATGTAGGCATAGAGATGTACTTTCCTCGTGCTATCTGATAATTGACATGATGTATCTCTGTTGGGCTTTAACTGTTATACTTGAAAGCATGCCTAAATTTCTGAAATGTGAACAAGCTGAACTTGATATCATTGCGCTACTATCTCTACGGCTTATCCGTTTTATTCTGAGTTATTATCGGCTATTGGTATTGGCATTTGACAATTGTTTTGAGCTTGTCACTACTTTCAACCCAAGGTTAGTGTGACGACCCGGTCAGTCATCTCGTGGGTTTCCACTCCGTCTTCCCCATTTTCTGTCTAATTATATTTCATTATCTGTGTTTTATGTAATCAAGTTGAGTAGTTGAGTACGGAGTGAAATTGGTAAGAAATGAGACATTTAGTTTCTTTCAAGAAGGGTTAAATCAAAAAAGTCAACCCGATGTTGACCTATGAGTTAGGAGGCTCGGATGTAAATTCCGACGATTCGATTAGTTTCGGGAGATGATTTATGACTTAGGAGTGAAATCGGAATTTGTTTCGGAGGTCCCGAGTAGAATTAGGCTTGAATTGGTGAAGTTAGAATTTTGGCGATTTCCGGTTGATAGGCGAGATTTTGATCCGAGGGTTGGAATGGAATTTCGAAAGTTGCTGTAGGTTCGATATGTGATTTATGACTTGTGTGCAAAATTTCAGGTCATTCGGACGTGGTTTGGTCGGGTTTAGATCAGAAGAGCGATTTAGAAGATTTTGAGAGCCTTAGGCTTGAATCCGATGCGAATTTGATGTTATGATGTTGATTTGAACGTTCCGAAGGTTGGAACAAGTTTGAATAATGTAATGGGACATGTTGGCGTATTTGGTTGAAGTCCCGAGGGTCTCGAATAGATTTTGGATGGTTGATGGAGCTTAACTTTGGCATTTCAAGAATGTGTCGATGTCGTATCTTCAAGAATAAGAGGTATAATATTATGCAAATGGACTCCAAATTCAGTTTTAATTAAAGCATTAGATCCATATCGAAATTTCGGAGCCATAGCAAAAAGAATCGTCCAATTCGGACATTGTATGAGAAAGTTATGCTTATTTTCGCGTCGAGGAAAAATCTGCAGAAATGTCAGATCTGTGATCGCAGATCTGACCGCAGATTGGTCGCATTTTTGCCGCATTTTGACACAGAATGTCGCAAACTGAGACAGAACTTGGGGCGAGAAATGCGACCAAAAATGCGAACCGCGAAGGTGAAATGCAGACCGCATTTTTGGCATAGGGAATCGCATTTTTGACCTGACGGGGGTGTTTTAACTCGATTTTTGACACTTTTTAAGTAGAACCCAATGCCCATCTTGTTCTATAAGACCCATTTTCGTTACCCACAAAGAGGAACACCTCCAAACACCATAGAATCACCATAAATCAACCTCAAAACTATATTCAAAGGATATTTTCATGGACAAATTCTTAAAGGAAGAGCTTGTGTCATCTTAAACATACTTGGGGCCATAGAACTCGAATTGAAGCGAATCTTGAAGCAAATATTGGGAGATTTTCAAGAGGAATCTTGGGGTAAGTGTTCCTAACTAAATTTTTGAGGAATTAACTCAGTTCATCACTGTTTTTAGCGATTAATTGGTGATTTAAGTTGGAAAAATTGTAGAAAAACCCTTAAGTTTAGATTTGAGGGTTGGAGATCGATCCGATGTCGGAATTCAATAATTTTTGTATGGTTGAACTCGTATCGGGATGGGATATCACATTTTGTGGGTTTTGTACGATTATGAGAAGTGGGCCCCACTGGCAATTTTGAGTTAAATTTCGGATTTTAATCCGAAAAATTTGTAAATTCATATGGAATTAGTTTCTACTATGTGTATTGAGTGTATTAAATTATTTGTGACTAGATTTGAAGCCTTCGGATGCAAAGTTTCAAGGCAAAGGTTTGTCGGAACCTTGAATTCAGTTGCAAAGCGAGGTAAGTGTCCGTTCTAACCTTAGCTTGAGGGATTAGAAGTCGTGTTCTATTTGTTAAATTGTTACTTTAAGTACGACGTATAGGCATGGTGACGAGTACCTCTACGTTGGTGTCAAGCATGACTGTGGGTCGTACATGGATGATTGTTTGATGTTATTGTTCTCTTGTTGAGGAATTATGATATTGTTTTGTTTCCTTACTGAAATTCTTGTGATTTGTGTGATGACTATTGAGATGGGAGCGGGTGGTACGCCTACCACAAATTTAAGGAAATGGGGTCGAGTTGCACGCCTGCAACAAGATATAAGGAAATGGGGTCGAGTTGCACGCCTGTAACAGGACATATTGAAATGAGGTCGGGTGGTACGCCTACCACAAGATATAATGAAATGGGGTCGGGTGGCACGCCTGCCACAAGATATTGTGAAATGGGAGCGGGTGGAACGCCTACCACAATGATGAAATAAAATGGGGTCGGGTTGCACGCCTGCAACAAGATATAATGAATTGGGAGCGGGTGGTACGCCTACCACAGATTATAAGGAAATGGGGTCGAATTGCACGCCTGCAATAAAATTTTAAGGAAATGGGGTCGAGTTGCACGCCTGCAACAGGATATGACAGAAAGTGAAAGTTGTCTGAAATTTTCTCTTGATTTGTGTTGGAATTTAATTTGTAGTTTCTTTACTATGCATCTATGATCTGTTGTTTTAACTGTTATCTAGAAGTATATTCTCCTTTTTCCCACTTAATTGGTTCACTTATTTCTATCTTTCTACTGTAGATGTGTGTGTGTGTGTGTGTATATATATATATATAT
>MCJB01001506.1:0-15037 GCA_002018475.1 Nicotiana obtusifolia | reverse complement strand
TCTCGAGGAGATGCCGAGTGGACTACCTCCGTTGAGGGGGATAGAACACCAAATTGACTTTATTCCGGGCTCACAAATTTCGAACATACCCGCATATCGAAGCAATCCACAGAATACTAAGGAGTTGCAACGACAAGTGGATGAGCTATTGAGTAAGGGGCTAGTTCGAGAGAGTCTAAGTCCGTGTGCCGTACCCGTGACCTTGGTTCCAAAGAAAGACGGCACCTGGAGAATGTGCGTTGATTTCCGAGCCATCAACAAGATAGCGGTAAAGTATCGTCATCGTATCCCCAGGTTAGATGACATGCTAGATGAGTTTTGTGGTTCATGTGTGTTTTCTAAGATTGATCTTAGGTCCGGTTACCACCAAATCCGTATGAAACCGGGTGATGAGTGGAAAACTGCATTCAAGACCAAGTTTGGTCTATATGAATGGTTGGTGATGCCTTTTGATCTCTCCAACGCACCTAGTACATTCATGCGATTAATTAATCATGTGCTTAAACTGTTTCTTAATAAGTTTGTGGTTGTCTACTTTAATGATATCCTGATTTATAGTAGAAGTTTAGATGACCATGTTGATCACCTAAGGCAGGTGTTTGAAGTATTAAGAGCTGAAAAATTATATGTTAATTACAAGAAGTGTGCCTTTTTTGTAGAGAAAGTTGTATTTCTAGGATTTGTTGTAAGTGTTAATGGTGTTGAAGTAGATGCATCTAAGGTAGAAGCTATTAGGGACTGGCCTACTCCTACTACTGTTTCACATGTTAGAAGTTTCCATGGACTAGCTAGTTTTTACAGACGCTTTGTTAAAGACTTTAGCACCATAGCAGCACCGCTCACAGAGTTGGTGAGAAAAGACACGCCTTTTGTGTGGGGGGAGCCGCAAGAGGGTGCCTTCCAAGAGTTGAAACGTAGGCTTAGTTCTGTCCCATTGCTACAATTACCTGATTTTAATAAGGCATTTGAAATTGAGTGTGACGCCTCAGGGGTGGGAATTGGAGGTGTTCTTATGCAAGATGTGAAGCCTATTGCCTATTTTAGTGAGAAGTTAAAGGGGGCTGCCTTGAATTACTCTACGTACGACAAAGCTCATTGGCAACATTACCTATGGCCTAAGGAATTCGTAATTAGGAGTGATCACGAGTCCCTCAAACATCTTAGGGGTCAAGAGAAGCTAAATAAACGACATGCCAAGTGGGTAGAGTTCATTGAGAGTTTCCCTTACGTGATACATTACAAGAAGGGAAAGGAGAATGTAGTAGCTGACGCACTATCTAGGAAGTTTTCTTTGGCTATCACGTTAGCGTCTAGGTTGGTGGATTTTGAGAGTATTAAGTCTATGTATGAGCATGACCTAAATTTAAGAGTGTGTATGATGCCCTTACTAGTGGGCAGCGGATTGAGAAATATCAGTGATGGGTACCTTTTTAAGAAGGGAAGAGTTCGTATACCTGAGTCCTTGTGGCGAGAGTTGTTGGTACGTGAGGTGCATTGTGGGGGCTTGATGGGACACTTTGGGGTAGACAAGACTTTAGCTATATTAGCGGAACAGTTCCATTGGCCTAAGATGAGGCGAGATGTGGAGAGAATATGTGGAGCGTGTTTTGAGTGTAAAAGAGCTAAGTCTAGGTCTATTAATCATGGTTTGTATACTCCCTTACCCGTTCCTACTAGTCCTTGGGTAGATATCTCGATGAATTTTTTGATGGGGCTGCCGCGATCTAGGGGAGGTCATGATAGCATTTATGTGGTTGTTGATAGGTTTTCTAAGATGGCTCATTTTATTCCTTGTAAAAAATGTGATGATGCACAACATGTTGCTTCTTTGTTCATTGCTAATGTATTAAAGTTGCATGGTGTGCCTCGAACTATTGTTAGTGATAGGGATGCTAAGTTTTTGAGTCACTTTTGGAAGTGTTTGTGGGGTGATCTTGGTACCAAACTTTTGTTTTCTACATCACATCATCCACAGACCGATGGTCAAACCGAGGTTGTTAATCGAACCTTGAGAACTCTTCTTCGAGCTTTGACCAAAGGGAAGTCCGGCACTTGGGCTGATCGATTACCTATTATGGAGTTTGCATATAATAGAACTGTTCATCGCATGACTAGCATTACTTCATTTGAATGTGTTTATGGTTTTAATCCTTTGATACCACTTGATCTTGTTCCTTTGCCAAGAGATGCAGTTATTAGCGTTGATGGAGAAAACCGGGCAGTTGCGTTGCTCGAATTGCATGCTAAGGTGAGGAAAACTTTGGAGGATGCTTATGAAAAGGTAGCGGTCAAGAAGAATAAAGGAAGGAAGAAGCTGGACTTAAAGAAAGGTGACTGGGTTTGGGTGCACTTCCGAAAGGAAAGATTTCCGAACCATAGGAAAGGGAAATTAGCTCCGCGGGGAGATGGACCATGTCAAATGTCGCAGAATATCAATAACAACTCTTATGTTATGGACTTGTCTAGTAGCATTGCTTTCGGACATGACGGTGCTTTGATTTCGAGCACGAAATCCTCTCAAGAGGGGGAGAATGATGCGAATAAATTTGATCAAGTGTTATCAATGCCATTTATGAACAAGCCAAGAAACGGCGTTGGTTAGCCTCGGAGAAGATCCAAGCGTCCATAAATCTTGCTATGGACGACTCTTGTGTTGAAGATGTACATTTGTGCTTATGTTGTATTATTGTGTAGTTATTGAAGACATTAATTCTTATTTGTTTGGTCCTGCGTGACTATTCTTTAAATTAGCCAAACTGTGGCCTGTTTGTTAATTAGTTGTTTCCTAATTGATTTAGGTTAACTAGTTATTCTTTTCCTAGTTGATTTAGGTAAAGGCTCATTCTATATAAGCCTAAACACTTCATTATTTTGATACCTTTTCACATTATTATCAATCAAAAACCGGCAGCACATTGCTCCCAAAATTGTGTGAATTAACTTGTCCAATTTTGGTGCGATTCAAAATTGAACTTGTTCCTTTGTTTGATCGAACCGTTTGCAAGACCATTGTTGTCTTGAGGGTTGTTCGTATAGTATAGGTACTCCGTGACTTCATCAAGAAGGTAAGTAGACTATTTCCTATTTGTTGTCTTGATAGTTCATTGAGCGTCTTACTTCTATCTTTTGTTTTCTTGTTTCCGCTTTTTATATTGCATCAGTTGGTATCAGAGCAATTATATTGCATCATTTTCCTCCACAGCCGGTCGCGAGGCAGAGGGAGTTTCTTTTTAAGGAATGGATTTTGAAGTCTTCGTCATTTCTTTGATAGATGAAGGAAAGAGAAAGTTTAAAGATCAAGTTTGATTGTTGGGGATAAAAACAAAGATGAAGTTCTTGTGAAGGGATTTCAGAATAACCAGAGATTTAATATTGGGAAGGATTAAAGTTTCTAAGAACTAAGAGTACAGAAAGTTTGGATGTAAAGTTTGGATGAATGAAGAAGGGCGTATTTATAGTTTCCAAACAATAGTTCAAAGTCAAAAGTGGTTGCCCAGCAACTGACGAGCATTTAATCCCATTGAGACATGACTGACGAGACGTTTCGATCATTTTGTCGTTTCTGACGCGGAGTACCAAGGAGAGATATCGGAAGCTCATATAGTTTCTCGTCGTTTACTCTCCAAAAAACGAGGGGACTATCTGTGTATGGTCGAAATCGAGCTCGACTATTGCACAACAGATCGGGCTCAGAACACGACGGGTCGATTATCGATCCCGAGTCTCATCGAACTAGAACACGATATCAGAATGTCCGTCCATAGAAACATTGAACCCGTTATCCCGAAATCGATCCTAACCCCGAATAAGTTCGAGAAAACATTGCTAGTATAAAACAACAGAAGACCGGAATAATGGAAGATCGAAATATCTGTAATCGATCGGATTTTTCGGAGAGAATCTCGGCATGGGTGAGCAAAGAACCGACAAATTAGACTAAGAGATTTGTACCTTTTATAGAATTGTATCTAAAGTAGGACTCCCCTACTATATAAAAGGAGTCTGATTACTTGTAAAGTACATTTGTAATACGCATCCCAAGGCAATATATTGTTATTTCTAGTTCTTATTATCTTATTATTCTGTCCGACATCGATAAAAATATTTTTGGGCTCGAGGCTGACTAACCTTCCAAGGCTAAGATTGTTCGACTTGTGTGGATTGCATTTACTTCTTTATTGTTTATTTCAATTTTAATCTGATTTCTCGTTTTGTATCAAGTTAGATCACGTATCCTTAAAACCACGTACAAATTCAATTGTTATCTGATTTTGAGGGTAAACAATGACATTTTCATATTTTTAAGAATAAAGTAGAAAGTTTAAAAATAAAAAGTTTCTAAGTATAAAAAGGTATCTTTCTTTTATGAACGAACTAAAAGAGAAAGAATCATATAAAATAAAATAGATAGAGTGTTTAATTTCCTCTCAAAGATAGGCCGAATACCAAGCACATCCTTCCTTAAAAAAAGAGGAAAAAAAAAAAAGGAGAGGTAAGAGCTTTCAAAGAAAAAAGTACAGAAGTATGTACAGTGAAGAAATGGCTGAAAGAAGCAAAGACAAACTAAGCAAGCAGTCTGGTGGAATTAAGAAGCTATAAATAGACAGAAAAAGGCAAAGAGAGTGGCTATTTCAATTATTTTGAAGAATGCATGATCTAAGAAGCAGAAGTAGAGAGTTGTGAGTTGTGACTTAGTGGTAAGGGAGAAAGAAGGAGAATATTTCAAAGACATGAGAAGCACGTCGCTAAGGCAAAATGAGAATATTTTCCAATTTAGTGATGCTTGGCACGTACTCCCGCGGTTTGCCCTTAAAGAAATATTCAATTTTCAAATGGCATGGTATTTGTATAAATAAGAACCAAATTTGTACTTCACCAACAGGCAATTCATAACCATCAAAAAGCCATTCATAAACAAAAGAAGCAAATACTAAATTTTCATCAAACTTTTGATCGTAACCATGGCATCTCTTAATCCATGGGAAAAGCTCGACGAAATTCAGCATGATAGGCTCATAGCTCGTCGAAAGACAATGAAGAGAATCGCCATTATTGCCTTATCCTCCATTGTTCTTGTGTCCATCATTATTGGTGCTGTGGTTGGTGGTGTTTCTCACAACAAAAACAAGGCTTCCCGAGATGACAATGGGTTGTCAATGGCCTCGAGCATTAAAGCAGTATGCAGTTTAACCCTGTATCCAGACTCTTGTATCTCCAGCCTTTCACCATATGCTGCAAAAGGCAATAATCTCAAACCTCAAGACATCTACAAGATGTCCGTCCTAGTCGCCCTCAACGAGCTCTCTGGTGCCTCGGACAAGTTCTTCCAGAGTGAGGCATTCAAGAACATTAATGATCCAGCAGCCGCCAAAGCTCTTGAGAGTTGCCAAGAGCTTTTATTGCTTGCATTGGATCACCTGAAGGACACATTGTCAGTTGCTGAGAACTCGTTACTCGATGGCTTTGATGATATAAGAACATGGTTGAGTTCTGCGGGGACATATCAGCAAACCTGCATTGATAGTTTTGAAAATGTCACTTCAATTGCCTTAAGCAAAGCTGCAGGGCAGAATTTGAAGAACTCCACCGAGTACACTAGCAACAGCTTAGCACTTGTAACCTCATTGGAACAATCCGTTTCAAGTTTAGGCGCCATTGGGAGGAGGCGTTTGATGGAATTTAGTGGCGGCGATGGGTACCCGAGCTGGTTATCCTCAAATGACAGGTATTAAATTGTGTTACCATCTCATCAGGCGCTAATTACTTGATTATATTATATCTCAACAGTACTTTCAATTACATAATTATACTATGTCTCGACAACAGGAAATTGCTTCAGAAATCAGCACCAAAGATAAAGGCGAATGCAGTGGTGGCTAAAGATGGTTCAGGGAAGTACAAGAGCATTAAGGCTGCACTCAAGGCTGCACCAGAGAAGAGCAAGAAGAGATATGTGATCTATGTGAAAAAGGGTATTTACAAAGAGAATGTGAGAATTGAGAAGACTAAGTGGAACATTATGATTATTGGTGATGGAAAAGATGCTACCATCGTTTCTGGTAACCGTAACTTCATTGATGGAACCCCTACATTCAAAAGTGCCACATTCGGTAAGTACCTCAATGCTCTAAAAAATTCTTTGGTACAAAACGTGATCATTCCTCCTAAGTTTTTTGTTTATCAAGACAACATAACTTATTCCAAATTTCGCTTTCTTCCCTTGCTATTGAGTAATTTCGCAAAATTGTCGACATTTCCTATAAGGATAATGGATCGGTATCATCCAAGTCCAATAAATGCCTGATGGGCTGCTCTAATTTAACCACCACTTAAGAAAGGGAAAAAGAAAACGACAGTACACTGCTAATTAATCAACTTCTTGTTTAATTAATCTTAATTAAAAAACCTAATTAATGATAACCTATATATTTGGTATATATGAAATTTCATTATTGATGTGAAACAAAAAACTCAAAATCTTAATATTGTTGCGAATGGAATAATAATATAAATATGTATAAATTTAATTATTTAGAGCAGGATTTTACTTTATTTTTCAGGTTTGTTATGAAAGTTACATATTATGGTAGATAAACTTAACATGATCAACATATACTCTGATTTGTTTATGCAGCCGTGTTTGGTAAGGGATTCATGGCACGCGATATGGGATTTGTTAACACAGCTGGTGCAGCCAAGCATCAAGCAGTTGCCTTGATGTCAACCGCAGATGAATCCGTCTTCTACCGCTGCAAAATGGACGCCTTCCAAGACACGCTTTACTCTCATTCCAACAGACAATTCTACAGAGACTGCGATGTCTATGGAACAGTGGACTTCATTTTCGGAAACTCAGCCGTTGTCCTTCAGAACTGCAACATTTTTCCAAGAAAACCAATGACTGGCCAACAGAACACCATCACAGCTCAAGGCAAAGCTGATCCAAACCAAAACACTGGAATTTCTATCCAAAACTGTACCGTTAAGCCCTGGGGCAACCTTACTGGCATCAACACTTTCTTGGGAAGGCCATGGAAGAATTACTCAACAACTGTTTTCATGCAATCAAATTTGGGAGGTTTCATTCATCCAACTGGATGGATGCCATGGGTTGGAACCACTGCTCCAAATACTATCTTTTATGCTGAGTATAAGAATTTTGGACCTGGGGCTAATACCAACAACAGGGTCAATTGGAGAGGCTTGAAATTGAGACTTACAAGCAAAATCGTAAGCAAGTTTACAGTTAAGCCTTTCATTCAGGGAGACAAATGGCTTCCAGCAGCCGCCGTTCCATTTAAGGCTGGCCTTTAATACCTATGGAGAGTTCATAAACAGTATTTGACTCTTCTATTCTTTCTTTTTTTATGCTTTCATTTGATTTTGTTGTGAAGTATATCTTCTGCTGATTTGCTCTTTTTTTGGGGCTATTTTTACACAAGAGTTATTTGTCAAATTGATTCAATTTGAAATGAGAATTTACAAAAGTTCCAAATGGAATGACGAGAAATGAGCTTCTTGATCTTTAATCTTTCTGATCAATAATCTTTAGTCGACAAGGTTAGTTATATTCATTTTCCTTTAATCACCTCATTTTGAAGAGGCTGTGTCTTGCAACACTGTTATTATTTTTCTGGTTTCTTTAATTTTACGGATCTATTCTTTTGCTTCTTTTATGATATTATTGTCTCTTCTATTTAGGTGAGAGTCTCTCAAAAACAGTCTCTCTATCCTTCCGGCATACACTCTACCCTCCCCAGACCCCAGTAGTGAGATTTTACAGTGTTGTTGTTGTTGTTTGAAGATGCTGTATGATATCTAGTAGAAATGTTTATATGCACAACTTTTTATACAAGAGAAAAAAACAGAGTTCACTTTGGTAACTCTGATTTAGCAAATATTGAGATCCATTTTCTTTTTTTATAAATTTAATTTTATATCTTGGTTGCATCTGTTTGAATTTTTCGAAGTTTTGCAAAAAGTATGTTTGGTAAGACTTTATATTTTCAGAATTTACAAAAAGAAATAAAAAGTTACTACCTTTTTTCCTTATTTTTATTTATTTATTATTTTTTTTTGGTGTTTCAAGTGTTTGAAATATTTCTATAACAAATTTTCCAAGCTGAGAACCATGCATTATAAGTCGAATCCAAACAAGATTTATGAAGGAAGCAAAATTCCATGTTCATTAAATCACATATAAAAGAAAAAGAGGAAAGATGACACGGTATGTTTCATGTGACTACAATTAACGCTTAAAACAAAGTATGGTAATTATTATTTGAGAAATAATTATCTCAAAGTTTGATTGAATTTTTAATTTTAAAATAAACTATATTGGCCTAAATAGTTAAGGGCAAAGATCATTTAGCCAGCGGAAGAAACTATTTGCATCCACTAGCCGCAAAAAATTATAAAATTTATATGTATACGAAAAATATAAATTTATTAGGCTACTATTTTGAGAGAGGTTAAATAGTGTCATTTTCTCGCTTAGTAACGTACAACGCCCTTCTCTTTGAATTATCAAAGTTAAAGACCTCATGTTCATTTAAACTAACTAGTTATTATACATAAGATTATTTATTTTGTTGCATTAGTTGTTCTTAAAGTACGTATATCAGTTGCCATTCATTGTTCACCGCACATCATGCTCATTTTGCTGTGGAGGCATTTATTGACGGAACAAGTGCAAAAAATGACGAAGAGGGCATAAATGTTTAACGTTTTTAACAGGTAGGATGATCGAAGTTTCGGTCGTATTAGCCAAAAAAAAAAAGAAATTCGGTTGTAACAAACTCAACTCCTCGTCTTAAGCATTTATTTTCCGTTTTTTAATTTTAAACTTCCTACTAATTTATGTTATATTTTTGGACATGTAGAATCATGAGAGGCTCGGGATGAGTTCGACACTCGCAATTTGAGTAGATGTACTTTGGTTCAAGCTTTGAAGCTTACATAGGTTAGTATATGATAAAGGTATTTATCAGGATGGTTTGGATTTATATAAGTTGACTTGAAGTCTCAATTTGAGTTGATGTACTTTGGTTCAAGCTTTGAAGCTTACATACAGGGGCGGATCCACACTTTCACTACCGGGTGCTGAAGCACCCATTAATCCCGACGCAGACTCTGTATAATTATATAAAAAATACAGGGAATATTGATATAAAAAACTAGCTAGCACCCATTAAACAAAAAGTGTTGTGGGTGCTTTGGTTAAGAGGTGAAAATAGAATGCACAAATATAAAGTGGTTAGGGATCGATTCTTGTTTGAACCAATTTTTTTATATGGTGCGAAATAATTTTAAAAAAAATACTTTACTGCCAGTCAAGTGCCAACTATTTCTCTTTCCCTTTTTATTCTTTTCCTTGTTGACTTCTTGAGGGCCTTTCATTTATTTTATCTTTCCCTTTTTAGTTTGCTATGTAGAGCGTAAGATATTTGCAACTGTAAGCAATGATGCTATTATCGATCGTTTTCAACATATGAAAAGTCGTCGAGCACAGTTGTAACATGTGACTAGATATCTTTTTCTATAAAGTAACATTATTAGTAGTTCATTGTGGCTAGTGAATAGAAGTATTTTTTTGCTAATGATAATATTAACCGTAGTTTTTCTATTAAATGTTTTTACAACTGTATTTAGATAGACGATAGTTGTGAACTTATACTATATGATGGGTAGAAACTTTTCGCTTAAGAGAATGAGCACCCACGACCGCAAATTCCTGGATCCGCCACTGCTTACATAGGTTAGTACGATAAAGGTACTTATCAGGATGGTTTGGATGGGTACCAGCTGAGCTCACAGGTGAGTTTTGAAGCGTACGGAGCAACTATGGAAGTTGAAGAAATTTCTGCTATCCAGTGCTTTCATTGTCATTGCCTGGCCAGCATCGCGATTTGTAAAGATTTGTCCGCATGCGACCGCCTATGCGGGGTCGCAAACGCGAAAGCCAACAGACTGGTGATGCATCACGAACACGCAGTAAGGGACGCGACCGTGAAGCTCTAGGATATTGCTCGTCGTGATTGCGTGACTTAAGGGTCGCGATTGCGAAAAAGATACATATAGCCAGAAATAGCTAGTTCCGAACTTCAGCAGCCATTTTCGTAAGTTTTCGAGGTTTTGAGCTCATGCATGTGATCCGAATGGAGATTTAAGCAAAGATTTGAGGTATGAATTCTTAAAACTAAACCCATTAACGTAATTGATTTTTAAATGATTTGGGACATTAAATCATGAGTTCTAAAGCCTAATGTTAGACATTTTGACTTAATTAAGCAAAAGAAAATATTTTTATTGATTTGAGCTAGTAAATGGAATAAAGCTTAAATTATGATTTCAGTAAGTAAGAGTTCTAACTTTTAATTTGCTTACTTTTTTAAAAGCATGTTATGTATTTCTTGTTTGCATTTAAACTTTCTTGTTTTTGTGTATGGGAAAGCTTGAACTTTGTTGACTAGTTTTGAAGCTTTTATCTTACATCGTGATAGTATTAGAAAACTTATATATCTCTTTACGCTACTTTAAGCAGATTATATATTTTTGTGATATCTGTATAGCTACTTAGCATATATCATCACATATCTAGCAGCGATTTCAGCTTGGGTTACTGTCACGATCCAACTTCCCCTGGAGCCACGATGACGCCTAACACAACTTGCTAGGCAAGATAACAGTAACCAATAACAAGGAATTTGATAAAGACATAGCTTAATAACTTAACAGCGAAAAAAACATGAAATATCTGATAAAAATAACCAAAATATTGCTACAGCCATTCCCAAAATCCGGTGTCAACGAGTACATGAATACTACTGAGTATCAAAACACAAGGCCAAATTCCTAATACAACTGTTTGAATAGTAGAACAGTAATAACGAAAAATCAAAGAGAACTTCAAGGTCGGCAGACGGTATGGTAGCTGCCTCGTAGTCTCCCAAAGTTGGTAGCAATAGAACTCTAGAGATCACCTCATCCTGAAGTACCTGGATCTGCAAACAAAGTACAGAGTGTAGTATGAGTACAACCGACCTCATGTACTCAATAAGTAACAACATTAACATTAGGTTGAAAGCAGTGACAAGCTCAGAAGAAACAGTAAGAGATCAATATTTAACAACCGATAACAGCTCAGGATATAAAGGAAAATAGTATAAGCAAGTAACTCAATGGTACTACGTTGAGCTTGTTCACATAACCGGAATTTAGACATACTTTCAAGTAACAGTTAAAGCCCAACACGAATAAAACACTTCATTTATCATCTAGCACAAGGAAAGTACATCTATATGCATACATGTCAAGTATACATGTTAAAACAATAATATCATAGTGGATCTGCAAAGAATAATAACACTTAGCAGTGTACAGGTGCCTGATATATGTGCACATCATCAAGCACGTATATGAAACACTGTGCCTGCCCCTACTGCTGGAATGTCAAACTCCGGAGGAACGGATCCTGCCCAAGCGCTAATCCTAATCATATAAACCAATAGTGAGACCTGGTGCAGGCGTTACCCCAAACCAATAACACTTAGCCCAAAATGGGCCTGGCGTATGCGTCACCTCAATCAACACCAAATTAGCTCCATGGCCCAAACTCAATCATTTATCGTTCAAGTCCAAATGAACACATCTTACAATATTCAGTTTAACAGTGTTACACATAGGAGTCATCAACAACATGTGAGAATCAATAAGAAGTACTGAGACAGGGATATTATACACGGATATAGCATCATGACTGAATATGTGTACAAATAAGGCAAATAGCTCAGAGACAATAAGAATAGCCTTATCGAGTCTCAAACACATAGCATAGAGCCTAGACATAAGTTTTAACATGAATCAGAACTCAAACAATCATACATGTTTAGAACACAGATATAACGAGGCATGATAGCCAACCAATCCCAGAATAGTCTAAAAGTTATCTCAAATCATGATCCAATACCTTTCATTTAGTGTAGTTCCTAGGGTTAAGTACCCTTAAAATCAAGTTTAGATATGTTACTTACCTCAAAGCGTGCGAATCAATACTCCAAAAAGCCATTGCCACGTGAATCGGCCTCCCAGTGACTTGAATCTAGCAAAAACAACTGAATACCATCAATAATAGCTACAAAAAACGATTCCAAAAGATAAAGCTATGATCTTTAACTCAAATTGAAAAGCCAACCCTGAGTTCGCACCTCGAAACTAGAACAAATTCACAGATTTCGGACACCCATTCAATTACGAGTCCGATTATACCAAAATCATCCGATTTCAATCACAAATCAGCCCTCGAATCACCCAATCTCACTCTCCGATAACATAGCCTAAAATCCCCCTAATTTCATGTTATAACCCATATTTGTACGTGTTAGATTACACCGTAAGATAGTCTACCTTGGTTCGAGAAGGGAATTACCTTTGAGACAATAAGAGTTTAGTCCTATTGGTCCTAAACGATGCAAAGGTGTATAAGGGCGGTTAACAAGTATTAGAGGATAAACGAGTTAAGGATATTGTAACTCGCATTTTTGGGAAAATTGAGAGGTGTTTAACATTACCAAGATGTCGTGTTTTAACGTATTTTAATGATATGATATCCTTTTCATAAGTCTTGAAGTCAAACGAGTTATGAAACAAAAGTCGACAAAAGTTGTCGCAACTTAGGTTCACAATTTTACTTAAACGTTACGTCAAATGTTTGTGCGATTTTCTCCCAATTTACAAGGATTTACGGGGTGATATACCTACCAAATTAAAGGTCTATGAGTCTAGTTTCCAATGCTTCAAACCGTTGGTCAATACGATCTCGGAGTATTGAGATAATTGCATTTCCGTAGAACTGCGCAAGCTGGTAGGTGACAAGTAGGTGCATCACCTACTTGCCAAAATTAAGTGCTAAAAGTTAAAAGCCCCAAGTCGGTTATAAGAGGGCTTTTAATAGCTTTTAAAGCCTGATAATTCACTATCATTTTACAGCTTCAAAACCTAAAAGAACCCCTGCAACCCCTCCCCAAAATAACACCACACAAACCCTAATCGATTTTTCCCTCTTTCAAGTTCTAGTTGAAGGTAAACCCTAGAGTTCGAGGAATCAAAGCAAGGGCTGAGTTATCTAAAAAGAAAGGTGAGTTTACTGCTCTATTTAATACATGTTTTCTACTGTTAAGTCTTGGTAATTCATTCTATGTGTGTAAGAACTCACGGGACGGTGATCGGAAGCCGTGAGTTCGAGTTATTCACTTGTAGCGGACTGTTTTATGGACTGTTTTGTGTTGCTGTAAAGCTGCGTGTTTCACTACTTATTTGTGGAGTTTTGGAGGAGGAAGGGTGTGGAGAAACACCATATATGTTTAGGGTTGTGGCCTGATAGTTGTTCATACCATTTCCGGATCGTTTGACACGACTATGGTGGCCATCGTATGTATGAAGCGATTGGCTTCTGCGTGGACTATTTTGGGAGGCTCAATATGATTCTTATTGATGTTGTTTGGTTGTTTGGTGACTGTTTGGACTTGTGTGAAGTCATATATATAGGGGAGGTGCTGTCCGTTTTATTGCAAAATAGGTTACGGTCGGTACATAATAGTTACGACGCTTGAACGATAACGGTAGTGTCCTTTCTCTTATTGTAGACTAAGAAGTCCTGGAAGTTTCATAGCTTGAGATTGCAAAGTATTGCAAGGTATGTGAGACTATCCTTTTCCTTCTTTTGCACGACTCTGACTGTACACAATGCAATGAACGAACCCCAAAGATTCTCTACTCTTAGAAGGTAGCAGTACGTATATTGTTTCCCCTCTTATGGGAGGATTGATATGTTATTATTTCACCATGGTAGTATGACTCTTATGAGTCCAGCACGCATTATCTATTTTACTCTACCGAGCCGCGCTATAGTCGGCCGGGTATGGCACCTATTGTGCAACTATACATATGTATATGTTACTCTACTTAGTCGCGCTATAGTCGACAGCTATCTTACTCTACCGAGCCGCGCTATAATCGGCCGGGTATGGCACCTATTGTGCAACCACTGATCAATTGGGTATGATAATGAGGAGGCCCACAGAGGCATATGTATGAGATGATGATGAGGCCCACAGAGGCGTATATATGTATATGATGATTTTCAAAAGGATATAAATATATGTATATGCATATGCACGTCAGGCATGACATGGTTAATCGCCCTCAGAGGCATTCAGATGGTACAGGTTGTATGTCTCTTACCCTGATGCTTATTATGGTTCTTGCATTATGTTTCCTGTCTTACATACTCAGTACATTATCCGTACTGACGTCCTTTATTTGTGGACGCTGCATGTCGTGCTGCAGGTCCAAGCGGGCAGATAGACGAAGCTCCCCCACCACAGTAGGCTACCCAGTTCAGCAGATATTGGCGAGATCCATCCTTCGGACTTGCCACAGTCTTGGTATGCATTTTGTTGTAGGCATTATGGGCATGTCGGGGCCCTGTTCCGACGTAGGTTGCATTATGTACGTTTTTGTAGAGGCTCTAGACAAGCGATGGGTTGACTTATGTACAGTTGAATTGCCTTGTCGGCAAACGTATATATTTTATTTTATGGTTTTGCATTGTAGCCTTATGGGCCATATTATGTATATAAGTATGTTCGTATCATGGCATAATGTCACGTATCATTATAATTATTATTCGAGATTATATGCATATGACAAGCCTTATAGATAATAAGGAAAGTTAGATGAAGGGTACGCCGGCGCCCGTTGAGTAGGGTCCGGTGCCAGTTGCGGCCCTCCGGCTTGTGTCGTCACAATATCTTTGGCACAATTGTTTGAAGAAAGTGAAAGCAACAAAATAAAGGAGATACGGGTCTGCGAACGCCAACAGCTACCTTGTAGTCTCTGAATCACCACCCTGACAATAGTAGCAGTCAATACCTCGGGGTGGAACTAATAACGCCTGAATCTGCACACATGGTGCAGGGAGTAATGTGAGTACTTCCAACTCAGTGAGTAATAATTATAAAACAAAATACATACGTTT
>MCJB01001504.1:0-24951 GCA_002018475.1 Nicotiana obtusifolia | reverse complement strand
GGACTCCAAAGTGACCCATAAGACCTCCACAATGTGCTTCCCTAACAAATACTTCACGTAAAGAGCAATTAGGGATACACAACTTATTTTCCTTAAAGAGAAACCCATCTTGGAGATTAAACCTCTCAAAAGGACCCAACTTACAGTCTGCAAAAATCTTGCCAAAATCAACATCATTAGCATAAAGTCCCTTGATTTGATCAAAACCCATCAATTTAGAAGTCAGAGTAGAAACTAAGACATACCTTCTTGAAAGTGCATCAACAACAACATTCTCTTTTCCTTGTTTGTAAGAAATTACATAAGGGAATGTTTCTATGAATTCAACCCACTTAGCATGTCTCCTACTAAGCTTACCTTGACTCTTCAAGTATTTCAAGGATTCATGGTCAGTTTTAATGACAAACTCTCTCGGCCACAAGTAATATTGCCATGTGGCTAAAGCCCTTACCAAAGCATATAGCTCTTTGTCATAAGTGGAATAGTTCAATGTGGCTCCACTCAACTTCTCACTGAAGTAGGCAATAGGTTTAGAATCTTGCATCGAAATAGCACCTATTCCTTTGCCAGAAGCATCACATTCAATTTCAAAAGGTTTAGAAAAATTAGGCAATTGTAACAATGGAGCAGAACATAACTTTTGTTTCAACAAGTTAAAAGCATCATCTTTTTCTTTTCCCCATGTAAAATTCTTATCCTTTTTAATAACTTCAGTTAAAGGAGAAGCAATGGTGCTAAAGTCTCTCAAAAACCTCCTATAAAAACTAGCAAATTCATGAAAACTCCTAACTTCAGTTACACTCTTAGGTTTAGGCCATTCTTTTATTGCTTTGATTTTCTCTTCATCAACCTCAACTCCTTTAGAACTAACCACAAAACCCAAGAAAATCACACGATCCACACAAAAAGTACACTTTTTAAGATTAGCAAATAAAAGTTTCTTTCTAAGAACTTCAAAAATTTGTTTTAGGTGTTCTGCATGATCTTCTAAAGTGTTAGAAAAGATCAGGATATCATTGAAGTACACCACAACAAATTTTTCATGAAATCCTTAAAGATATGATTCATTAATCTCTTGAAAGTGCTAGGTACATTAGTCAAACCAAAAGGCATAACTAACGACTCATAAAGCCCATATGTGGTCTTAAAAGCAATTTTCTATTCATCTCTAGGATTCATTCGAATCAGATGGTAACCACTTTTTAGATCAATTTTAAAAAAGATTTTAGATCCATGTAATTGGTCCAACATGTCTTCAAGATGAGGAATAGGATGTCGATACTTTACCGTTATCTTGTTGATTGCTCTACAATCCACGCACATCCTCCAAGTTCCATCCTTTTTTGGTACCAATAGGACGGGAATAGAGCAAGGGCTCATGCTCTCTTTCACAAAGCCTTTTTCAAGCAACTCAACTAGCCTTTGAAGCTCTTTTGTCTCTTCAGGATTACTCCTATAAGCAGGCCTATTTGGAATTTATGATCCAGGCACAAAATTAATTTGATGCTCAATTCCATGCAAAGGTGGCAATCCATTAGGATTATCTTCAGGAAAGACATCTTCAAAATCCTGCAAAAGAGAAGAAATACTACTTGGAAAAGAAGAAGTTAGTAACTCATAATTAATCAAAGCTTCTTTGTAAGTAAGTAGTATTATGGGCAACCCCTCTTTTCTTGCATTTAAACACTCTTTGGCTTTTATATAGAAACTCTTTTTTTTTCTTTCTTTAGCCTCTTTCCTCTCACCAAGACTTTCTACTTTTTCATTCAAACCCCTATTTATCTCTTCTTTCAAATTGCTGCCCTTTCTCTTTCTCTCGGCCATCTCTCTTTTTTTCTAACTCGTGGCCTCCTTTCTTTTCTTTTTCCTCAAGCTCACTTTTTATCCCTCCCCTTGGTTTTCCCATTGTTGCCCTTAATCTCTTTTGATCTTCAAACATTTGAGAAGGAGATAAAAGTGCAAGAGTAAATTTCCTGCCATTTAGCTCAAGAGAATATCGATTCTTCCTTCCATCACGAAAAGCATTCCTATCATACTGCCAAGGACAACCCAGTAAGATATGACAAGCTTGCATAGGGATTATGTCACAAAGAATATCATCCTCATATCTACCAACATTGAATGAAATCTTGTTTTGTTTGTTTACCTTTAGTTCACCACTATCATTTAACCATTGGAGTCTATAGGGAGTAGGGTGTTTCATGCATGCAAGTCCCAATTTTTTCACAAAGTACGAACTCATCACATTAGCACAACTACCATTATCAATGATCATAGAACAAGTTTTTTCCGTTATCCAACACCTAGTATGGAATATATTCTCCCTTTGTTCTTCACTGTTGCTTCCCAAATTGATAGTCACAGTCTTCCTGACTACCCCAATCATGCCATCATTAGGTAGTTCTATATCATCTTCATTACTCACATCTCCCTCTTCTTCTCCCTCACTTCTTTTTACTCTCATATCCTCCATCTTCTCTAAGAATGATGTTTCTCTACATGGACATTCATGCATCATATGTCCCCTTCCTTTACATTTATGACATTGAATAGAACTAGAAGGTGTAAAAGATTTAGGGTTAAAGGTTTTACTTCCCTCTTTGTTCTCAAATTTACCTTTATCCTTGTCTTCTTGAGGTCTAGAAGAACTCTTCATCTCTTGATTCATCCATGACTTCTTGGAGATGGTGTTTGACCGACCTTCCCACGAGCTAGTTTGTTTTTCTTTTATTTTGATTTTCTACCTTTACATACAAATCAAATAACTCATCTATTGTTACATATTGTTGCAATTCTACTACATCAGCTATTTTCTTATTTAAACATTTAGAAACCTAGCCATTGTAGCCTCTTCTTCCTCTATACAATTAGCTTGGATGATTGCTATATCCATAGCCTTAATGTACTCATCCACAGACATGGACCCTTGCTTTAATGTTTGAAGACATTGTTGTAGCTCTCTTTGAAAGTGTGATGGTATGAATCTCTTTCTCATCACCCTCTTCATCTCAGTCCAAGTAACAATTGGTGCTTGTCCTTCTTGCAAGCTGTCCCTAGTAAGCTTTTTCCACCAAATAGCAACATAGTTAGAAAATTCAACAATAGCAAGTTTAACACACCAAAGAAGTACAGTATGATAGAACTTCTTCACACGCACAAACGCAGCAGAATGGAAGGGGTACTGTACTGCCTCGGAATACATCAATGGTTGTAAGTCCTACACAACATGACCTTACAAGCTTTAGCACAATTGTTAGTACAAAGGGAAATACAAATGAAACACAGAGTAATAGAGATCAAGTATTGTTACAATTAATAGAAACAATGCAGACTACTGGTACTAACAGTGCACCAGTGGTATAGAATACTCAATTGTCAATGCTCTCTAGCTCTCATGCTCGAGGCCCTGTCCCATTAGTATAGGTCCTCCTTGGCTTTATCAAGAAGGTAAGTAGATTAGTTCCTACTTATAGTCTTGGTAGATCATTGAGTGTCTTGCTTTTATCTTGTTTTCTTGCATTCTTATTTTAATATTGTATCAGTTGGTATCAGAGCCTGGAAAGGGCTTGTTTTGACAACCCCAATCCTGTTCTTCGTGCCTTAGTTTTAGGTTTCTAGTTTAGTGTTCTTGAATTTCGTTTTTGATATTTAAAGAAAAACCGGAAAAGAAGAGAAACAGCCATGAATTGATTGTTGGTTGAAGTTGTTACCACATCTAGGGTTAAAATCATGAAGTTCTTGATTGTTAAAAGCCGTTCTTGGAACCCTAGGTTGGAGTCTGGGTTGAAATCTTGAAGTTCTTGATTGTTAAAAGCCGTTTTTGAAACCCTAGGTTGGAGTCTTGAGTTGTTTCTTGAAAAATTTAAGCATATGGTGTGCTCTTGAATAATTCTTGAAGTGTATTGAATTGTTAGATGATTTATCCATTGTTCTTGGAAGAAAGGACTTGAATTGTTAAAGAACAAATGGGGCAACAGCACCTTGACATAAGTTCACTCACCCCGAAGAGAACTAGTGAACTTGTGAGCTTGAAAGGTCATTGAGGAACTTTATCAATTAGAGGAGGCCATTTTGAGGACAACTTTGAGAGATCCTACCCAAAATATTGAGTGAACCCGAGTGTCATTCAAAAGTGAGGGAGTGATGAGGTATTTTACTAACCTTAACGCATTCTCTAGTCTTGTTTCTTTTGCAGGTACATGGCTACAGAAGGAGAAAAGGTCATGGCCGATATCACTTTAGCTGAGCTCTTGGCTGAAGTAAGGGAAATTAGCACCCGAATGGAGAACTTTGAAAAATCCGCTAGTACTCAAAAAAATGTCGGCGATGGAACTAGTGATGGTTCCACCGTAAGACCTGAACAATTTGCGGAGATGGCTCGTCAACAATAGTTGAGAGACAGAGGTGCTCACAAAGTAAGAACCTTGGGAATTCGTCGGGGTATTATATCACCATTAATGCCAGCCCAGAGAAATGTAGCGCCCGCCGAGGAAATAAGGGCAACTCGTAAGGATGATCAACCCGAGTTTGAGGAGTTTGATGATGATGATCTAGGGCAGCGAGACCCGAGGGTGAGACAACTATATGGGGGCTGTGACCATGTGGGAATACATGGTGTTGAACGTGGTCCTAGAGGGGGGCTTGGAGGTTTTGGTGGAAGGAATTTAGAGCCTGAGTTCGATGAATATGCTGAATATTATGAGGGCTTTCAACCAGCTCATGGTGGCCGTGAAAATGGCCATTGTAATGGCTTGAACAGTGTCAAGGTTACTATCCCTACATTCAAGGAAACTAGTGATCCTGACCGATTTCTAGAGTGGAAACATCAAGTTGAGAGGATATTTGAAACCAATGATATGACCGAGGAAAAGAAGGCAACGTATGCCATCGCTGCCTTTGATTTCTATGCTTCTACTTGGTGGGAGGCCGAGAAAAGATCGAGAGCTAGACATAATCAGCCTGCACGCATAACATGGAGAGAATTGAAGCAATTAATGACTCGTAAGTGTGTCAACCCAAAACACGAACAAGAGCAACTCCGGAGGTTATATGACTTGAAATAAGGGCTAAAATCCGTGGAAGAATATTGTGATGACTTTGAAAAAATCCGACTATCACTTGACATGGAAGACGAAGAAGAGGATGAGGCTATTATTCAGTTCAAGAATGGGTTGAATCATGACATACCCAATCAGTTGAGGCTACACGCATTTGTTGCTCTTCATGATGTACTCCTAGCTGCCATTGAAGCTGAAAAGATGATTAAAGAAGACAAGGCAGCTCACTGTAGAGGCAGTTCTTATTCTACTTCCATGCGTCGAAACAAGAAGTGGAGAACACCGAGCACCGGTGGAGCAAGTGTGAGCCACGAGGTGAAAGGTCCTGCCCAAAAGGTGATGCCTAAAAATGATCCTAAAGGGTCCGGAGGTAACTCTAAGACTCAACTTAATTCTCATAGTGCATCTTCCTTTCAATGTCATAAATGTAAAGGCTATGGGCATTTTGCTAAGGATTTTCCTACGTGAAAGACCATGCTTATTCTTGCTGATGGTATTGTTTGTGAGGTAGAGAGTGATGAGGATATTGGGGGAAATGAGGGGGCTGATTTGCTTGAGTGTGACGAAGAGGTAGTGGAAGATGAGGGAGTGAATATGTTCTTAGTGGTGCATAGGAACTTGAGTACCATGAGTGTAAAGGAGGAAGGAGATGTGCAGCATGAGAACTTGTTTCATGCTAGATGTAGGGTGAAGGGAAAGGTGTGCTCGATAATAATTGATTCGGGTAGTTGCACTAATGTAGTGAGTCAAACGCTAGCGACTCAACTTAACCTGCCCACGTTAAAACATCCCCATCCCTATAGGTTGCAGTGGTTCAGTGAGTGTGGTGAGTTGAAGGTAGTAAAGCAAGCACTTATTAAGTTTAAGGTGGGAGCTTATCAAGATGAGCTCATGTGTGATGTAGTGCCTATGCTGGCTTGCCATTTATTGTTGGGCAGGCCTTGGCAATTTGATAGGTGTGTCGTTCATGATGGCAAGGCCAACACTTATACGGCCAAGCTAGAGGGCAAGAGTTATACACTCAAGCCCTTGACACCTAAAAAAGTTAGTGATGATTACAAGCGCATGCAAGAGCTGAAAGAGGCAGCTAAAGCTAACTCCCCAATGGGAACTAAACCTAAGGCTGTAGACACTGCCAACACATCAGCCCTGCCAGGTAATATTTGTGCCATGATGCAACCAGGTGAGTATTTACGAGGTAATGATAGTTCTAAACTGTTAATTTTCCTGGTTCATAAGGGTGTTTACTTAAGTCCTAATGATGAAGTTTCTACTAACATTCACCCCTTGCCTAGTGTTGTTGATAATGTTTTGCAGGAATATGTGGACATGTTTCTCGAGGAGATGCCGAGTGGAATGCCTCTCTTGAGGGAGATAGATGACCAAATCAACTTTGTTCCGGGGTCAAAAATCCCTAATAAACCAGCCTACCGAAGCAACCCGCAAGATACCAAAGAGTTGCAACGGCATATGGACGAGCTGTTAGCTAAGGGGCTGGTTCGTGAGAGTTTGAGCCCGTGTGTCGTGCCCGTGATCTTGGTTCCAAAGAAAGACAGCACATGGATAATGTGTGTTGATAGCAGTCAACAAAATAACGGTAAAGTATCGTCCTCTCATCCCTAGATTAGATGACATGCTAGATGAGTTAAGTGGTTCAAGTGTGTTTTCTAAAATTGATCTTGGGTCCAGTTACCACCAAATCCGTATGAAACGGGGTGATGAGTGGAAGACTGCGTTCAAGACCAAGTTTGGTCTGTACAAATGGTTGGTGATGCCTTTTGGTCTCTCCAATGCACCTAGTACGTTTATGCGACTAATGAACCATGTACTTAAGCCGTTCATTAATAAGTATGTGTTCGTCTATTTTGATGATATTCTGATTTTTAGCTAAAGTTTAGATGACCATGTTGATCACTTAAGGCAAGTACTCGATGCATTGAGGGCTGAAAAGCTCTATGTTAATTATAAAAAGTGTGCCTTTTGTATGGAGAGAGTTGTTTTTCTGGCTTTGTAGTAAGTGCTAATGGTGTTGAGGTAGATGAATCTAAGGTGGAGGCTATTAGAGATTGGCCTACTCCTACTACTGTTTCGCATGTTAGGAGTTTCTATGCTCTAGCTAGTTTCTACAGACGTTTTGTTAGGGACTTTTAGCACCATAGCTGCACCACTCACTGAGTTGGTGAAGAAAGACCAGCCCTTTGTGTGGGTAGAGCCTCAAGAGAAGGCTTTCCAAAAGCTGAAACGTAGGCTTAGTTTTGCCCCGTTACTACAATTGCCTGATTTTAGTAAGGCCTTTGAAATTGAGTGTGATGCCTCAGGGATGGGAATTGGAGGTAATCTCTTGCAAGATGGAAAGCCTATTGCCTATTTCAGTGAGAAGTTGAAGGGGACTGCCTTGAGTTACTCTACGCATGACAAGGAGTTGTATGCCCTCATGAGATCTCTAGTTCATTGGCAGCACTATCTCTGGCCTAAAGAGTTCGTAATTAGGAGTGATCATGAGTCACTCAAACATCTTAGGGGCCAAGAGAAGCTAAACAAAAGGCATACCAAGTGGGTTGAGTTCATTGAGAGTTTCCCTTACGTAATTCATTACAAGAAGGGAAAGGAGAATGTAGTGGCTGATGCGCTTTCTAGGAAGTTTTCCTTGGCTACCACATTAGCATCTAGGCTGATGGGTTTTGAGAGTATTAAGTCTATGTATATGCATGACTCTAAGCTTAAGAGTGTGTGTAACGCCATAACTAGTATGCAGCGAGTAGAGAAATATCAATGGTATGATGGGTACCTTTTTAAGAAGGGGGAGTTTGTATACCCAAGTCTTCATGGCACGAGTTGCTAGTTCATGAGGCACATTGTGGGGGCTTAATGGGTCACTTTGGGGTAGATAAGACCTTGGCTATATTAGGGGAGCAGTTTCATTGGCCTAAGATGAGGTGTGATGTTGAGCGTGTTTGTGGAGCTTGTTTAGACTGCAAACAGGCTAAGTCTAGGTTTTGTAATCATGGTTTGTACACTCCCTTACCCGTCCCTACTAGTCCTTGGTAGATGTTTCTATGGATTTCGTGATGGGGCTGCCTTGTTCTAGGGGTGGTCATGATAGTATTTATTTGGTTGTTGATAGGTTCACTAAGATGGCTCATTTCATTCCTTGTAAAAAATGTGATGATGCACAACATGTTGCTTCCTTGTTTATTGCAAATGTGTTAAAGCTGCATGGTGTGCCTCGTACTAATGTTAGTGATAGGGATGCAAAATTTTTGAGTCACTTTTGGAAGTGCTTATGGGGTGCTCGTGGCACCAAACTGTTATTTTTTACGTCTCATCATCCACAGACTGAGGTTATTAACTGAACCTTGGGAGCTCTTCTTCGAGCTATGACCAAAGGGAAGGCGGGGACTGGGCTGATAGATTGCCTATTATGGAGTTTGCTTGTAATAGAATTGTGCATAGAATGACTAGCATAACTCTATTTGAATGTGTTTATGGCTTTAATCCCTTGATTCCACTTGATCTTACTCCTTTGCCGAGAGATGCAGCTATTAGTGTTGATGGTGAAAACCGGGCAGCTGCATTGCTCAAGTTGCATGCTAAGGTGAGGAAGAACTTGGAGGAAGCTTATGATAAAGTGGCGACCAAGAAGAATAAAGGGAGGAAAAAGCTGGACTTGAAGAAAGGTGATTGGGTTTGGGTGCACTTCCGAAAGGAGAGGTTCCCGAACCAAAGAAAGGGGAAGCTAGCCCCGCGAGGAGATGGTCCATTCCAAGTGCAGCAAAAGATCAATAACAACATCTATGTTATAGACCTTCCTGGTGAGTATAGTGTTTCTAAAACGTTCAACATTTCTGACTTAATTCCTTGTGTTACAGGTAGCGCCGCTTTGAGAGAAGATGATGGCTCGATTTCGTGGATGAAATCTTCTCAAGAAGGGGAGGATGATGCAGGCCAGCCTGATCAAGCTATGTTCGTGCCTTCGATACCATTTACGAGGAGTCAAGCTAAGGAGCTTCATGATATCCACATAATGGTGATGAAGAGCCATGATTGCGCAATGATGGAAGAAGCGGGCAGCATGTTGGATAAGACAAGAAAGGCGTTGATTAGCCTTGGAGAAGGAGGGTCGTGCACTAGTTGAGGCCGAGAACTCAAGGAACGCCTCAACTAGCTCTTATTAGTTATTTTGCGTAGTTAGTCTGGAGTAAGACAATGGCACTTATCTGGCCCTGCGTGGTCACTTACATTTAGCCAAATTATTGGCCTTTTTGCTAGTTATTCCTTTCCTAGTTGTTTTAGGCTAAGGGCTCATCCTATATAAGCCTCAAGACTACATTATTTTCAGCATCTTACCATTATTATTAAGAATAAAATTCGGCAGCTTTGTGCTCTCCATAACCCATTGTGTGAACTTGTCCAATACTTGGTGTGAATCAACATTGAACTTGTTCCTTCAATTGAACAAGCAATTTGCAAGTCCTTAGTTTTCTTGAGGGTTGTTTGCATAGTATAGGTCCTCCTTGGCTTCATCAAGAAGGTAAGTAGACTAGTTCCTACTTATAGTCTTCGTAGATCATTGAGTGTCTTGCTTTTATCTTGTTTTCTTGCATTCTTAGTTTAATATTGCATCAATAATGATCATCCTACGACTACAACCTCCAGTGATGGTCCAAACATACTAGGAACAGTCCATCGCATGATCATAGATGAGGGGGATCACGAAAAATTGTCCCATGGACATATCAGCAGAAAGAGAAAGGCAAGGTGACGAATTCCGAAGCGGCTCATGGAATGACCAGGTCAGGGAGGTGCTGCGCTACGGAGGAGGTAAACTGGGGGAATCAAGGAAGGGAAAAGATTCNAAGTGCTTATGGGGTGCTCGTGGCACCAAACTGTTATTTTTTACGTCTCATCATCCACAGACTGAGGTTATTAACTGAACCTTGGGAGCTCTTCTTCGAGCTATGACCAAAGGGAAGGCGGGGACTGGGCTGATAGATTGCCTATTATGGAGTTTGCTTGTAATAGAATTGTGCATAGAATGACTAGCATAACTCTATTTGAATGTGTTTATGGCTTTAATCCCTTGATTCCACTTGATCTTACTCCTTTGCCGAGAGATGCAGCTATTAGTGTTGATGGTGAAAACCGGGCAGCTGCATTGCTCAAGTTGCATGCTAAGGTGAGGAAGAACTTGGAGGAAGCTTATGATAAAGTGGCGACCAAGAAGAATAAAGGGAGGAAAAAGCTGGACTTGAAGAAAGGTGATTGGGTTTGGGTGCACTTCCGAAAGGAGAGGTTCCCGAACCAAAGGAAGGGGAAGCTAGCCCTGCGAGGAGATGGTTCATTCCAAGTGCTGCAAAAGATCAATAACAACACCTGTGTTATAGACCTGCCTAGTGAGTATAGTGTTTCTAAAATGTTCAACGTTTCTAACTTAATTCCTTGTGTTCCAGGTAGCGCCGCTTTGAGAGATGATGATGTCTCGATTTAGCAGACGAAATCTTCTCAAGAAGGGGAGAATGATGCAGGCCAGCCTGATCAAGCTACGTTCGTGCCTTCGAGACCATTTATGAGGAGTTAAGCTAAGGAGCTTCATGAATCCACTTAATGGTGATGAAGAGCCATGATTGTGCAATGATGGAAGAAGTGGGCAGCATGTTGGATAAGACAAGAAAGGAGTTGATTAGCCTTGGAGAAGGAGGGACGTGCACTAGTTGAGGCCGAGAACTCAGTGAATGCCTCAACTAGCTCTTATTAGTTATTTTGCATAGTTAGTCTTGAGTAAGACAATGGCACTTATTTGGCCCTGCGTGGTCACTTGACATTTAGCCAAATCATTGGCCTTTTTGCTAACTATTCCTTTCCTATTTGTTTTAGGCTAAGGTCTCATCCTGTATAAGCCTCAAGATTATATTATTTTCAGTACCTTATCATTATTATTAAGAATAAAATCGGCAGCTTTGTGCTCTCCAAAACCCATTGTGTGAACTTGTCCAATACTTGGTGTGAATCAACATTGAACTTGTTCCTCCCATTGATCAAGCAATTTGCATGTTCTTAGTTGTCTTAAGGGTTGTTGCATAGTATAGGTCCTCCTTGGCTTCATCAAGAAGTTCCTACTTACCTTCTTGATGAAGCCAAGGAGGACCTATACTATGCAACAACCCTTAAGACAACTAAGAACTTGCAAATTGCTTGATCAATGGGAGGAACAAGTTCAATGTTGATTCACACCAAGTATTGGACAAGTTCACACAATGGGTTTTGGAGAGCACAAAGCTGCCGATTTTTATTCTTAATAGTAATGGTAAGGTACTGAAAATAATGTAGTCTTGAGGCTTATATAGGATGAGCCCTTAGCCTAAAACAACTAGGAAAGGAATAACTAGAAAAAAGACCAATAATTTGGCTAAATGTCAAGTCATGTAGGGCTAAATAAGTGACATTGTCTTACTCAAGACTAACTACGCAAATAACTAATAAGAGCTAGTTGAGGCGTTCATTGAGTTCTCGGCCTCAACTAGTGCACGGCCCTCCTTCTTCAAGGCTAATCAACGCCTCTCTTGTCTTATCCAACATGCTGCCCGCTTCTTCCATCATTGCGCAATCATGGCTCTTCATCACGATTAAGTGGATATCATAAAGCTCCTTAGCTTGACTCCTCGTAAATGGTCTCAAAGGCACAAACATAACTTGATCAGGCTGGCCTGCATCAAGTTATTCATATTTTTTAAAAGAACTAGTAATCAGCAGCAAGACATAAATATTTAAGTAGTGATGTATTCCATTTTTGAGGAGTGGGCGGGAATTTATCTTTAAAGTGACACAAATGTCTTGGATAGAGGCAAATGGAGGGGGCAACGTGACTTTTACTTTTGTCTGTAGTAGCCCATGATTTAATGTGTAAACAGCAACGTCCCTTCTCCAGTTTTAAGGAGATAATTCAAATTCCTTCTCAACAAAATGGGTGCTAAGTTCTATGATTTAGGCAAACGCAGAAAACAACATAGATGTCATACCCACATCGGTTTCCTCCGGATAATAGCAAATTGGAGATTTCTTTGTAATAAAGAAAGGTGTCGGAAAGCTTTAAAGAAGGTGATCTAGGTTTGATTCGTTGTCTACAATATTCTACGAGCTCATACGAGCAATTAAGGTATGTTAAGGCAATTCCTTCCTTTTTTGGCATGATCCAAGTAATGATACGTAAACCTAATGTTATTCGATAAATGATTCTACTCTTAGTAGATAAGGATGCCTACGGAATATATTCCTGTAAAATGTAACCCAACGCATGTAGAAGTATGTTTCTAAGTCCCTATTGAGGCGTACGATAACGAAGTTAATGTTCATAATATAAAGATATATGCATCTTCATTTATAAGTCATGCATTGACCACCGAGTTACGGCTGGTTGGGCAGTTACGCGCATTTACCACCGTTCTACGGCCGGTTGTGCAGTTACTCATTTACCACTGTGCTACGGCCGATTGGGCAGTTACGCATTTACCACCGTGCTACGGCCGATCGGGCAGTCATGCATTTACCACCGAGCTATGGCCAATTGGGCAGTTACGCAATTACCACCGTGCTACAGCCAGTTGGGCACTCATGCATTTACCATCGAGATAAGGTCGGTCGGGTAGTTACGCATTTACCACCGTGCTATAGCCGGTCGGGCAGTTACCACCCGTTGGGAAATTATACATTTACCACTAAGCTACCACCTTATCACTGATCAGTTAGGCAGTTATGTTACGATATAGATACTAGTCCCTAAGAGAGGCATTATATATATATAAGTATAATTAGTATGCATATACGATGGCACTTCAAAGATTCAGGTTGATTCTTATATATCTCTCATTAATGTTGACTTTATTGTTATGTTTCAGTTCTGCCTAACATACTCGGTACATTATTTGTACTGATATCCTTTTGTTGTGGAAGATGCATTCATGTCTGCTGGTGTAGGTAATCAGTTTGATGAGCCCTCATTGTAGACGAGGCTAGCATTCAGCGAAGGATCGGTAAGACTCCACTTCATTCAGAGTGCAGCCGAGTCTATAAGTCATCGTGTCAGAGTGTTGCTAAAGACTTATGGATAGGGCGGGGCCCTATCCCATTTGTTGTCGAATAGTCTTAGAGGCTTTGTAGGCATAAGTTCATTATATACAGTATGTCAGAGGCCTTATAGCCATGTGTATTCATGTTTTAAGTATGATGGATCGCTAATACAGTGTTTTCCCACTTACAGTTATACAAATAAGTTGTCGCTATGTTGGCCCATGATAGTTAAAAAAGAATGAATTCAGCCAACTCGACCTATGTAATGTTCTGATTTTCGTCGAACGATCATGACTTACAGAGGAGTTTGCTCGGGCCAGTACAGCACTGGGTGCCAGCCACGCCTCCCTAGGTTTGGGGCGTGACAGGAGGCCTTTTTGTTCAACGCATTCGTGATATGGCAGTCGCGTTCGTGAGGATCTGGACAGCTGTGCTCCACGTTCGCGATTGACTGGTCACATTCGCGTAAGGGAAAGTAGGTCTGGGAGTCTTGGCCTACGCATTTGCGAGGATGGTGCCGCGTTCGTGATGGTCAGGCCTGGTTAGGCATCACGTTCGTGAGCCTGTCTTTGCGATCATGAAGAAGGATTTTGGAGCTAAAGCAGGTTGTGTTTCGCGAACATGAGGGCAGTGCCGCGTTCGCGATCAAGGTCGTCTGGGCACTATATATGTAAGCAAAGACGGGTTTTGGCGCATTTAATCACAAATCTTCCATTTGAGCCGAGCTTGGGCGATTTCTGAAGGAGCTTTTTCGTCATCCTTAACTAGTTAAGTTATTTCTTCACATTGTGAGTTAAATATAAGAATTATGCAAGGATTCGAACATGAAAATTGGTGGAAATTGTGAAATTTTGAAGAAAACCTAGAATTTTGTATTTTTGAATGTTTACCACGCAATTGGACTTGGAATTAGGAATAAATTATATATTTGAGTTCGTGGTGTTATGGGTAAAGTTTATTTTCGAAAAGTTTTGGAATCTGGGCACGTAGGCCCGAGGGTTGACTTTGTTGACTTTTCGAGCGGAGTTGAGAATCATTAAATTGTTAAATTATACGCAGGGGAGTATATTTTGATTGATTTGCACCTTGTTTGACTAGTTTCGAATCGATAGGCATTGGTTTGAGGTGTTAGGGAGGCGTTGGAGCCGGTTATGGAACTTCAGAGCGAGGTAAGTCTCCTATCTAACCTTGTGAGGGGAAAACTACCCTCTAAGTGATGTAATTGTTATATGCTACTAGTTGTGGGTGCTACGTACACACGAGGTGATGAGAGTCCGTACATAGCTAAAGCATGTTTATGTCCGGGTAGACTTAGGACTTTATCATGTAATATTGGAATTAATTCTGTTGACTTAATTAATTGAATTTTTAAATGAAATTGATCTAGAAATACATATATATATTAAGCCGAGCCTTATCACCTTGAGTTGTTGGCAAGTTATTTGAGAGAAGGTAAAGGTTATATCCATTTTATGCTCACATACTATATTGTAAGCACGTGTCTCGTAATTCGTCAAGTTCCTTCCTTTCTTGTGGACCGAGCCAAACGCCTCGGCAGTATAATAGATGCTATGGTTCGTGCCGCTCGACCCTCGGTAGTGTACACATTATTCTGGATCGGGTCATACGACCTCAGCATAATCGTGTGTTATATCGCTATCAGTCAGAATATTCACGAGATTATCCTTCCACTGATACCTTGCATTTTATATGGTATTCCATATTCATTTGATATTGGCACTTGAAATTTTTCGAGCTGTTAGAGATAAGATACGAGATTGAGATTAAAAGAAATTTTGAAAGAATATGTTTGGTTACCGTTTTATCCCATTATTGCTGTTGGTATTATAAAGTATGCAGTACCCTAGATCATATAAATCACATTTGACATAGTCTCAAAATCTCATATATCATTATTTCTTGTATTCACCATCATAACTGGTGCACCAGTGAATACAAATAAATGAGATTCCATCAATGATCTTCCTCTTCTCATGATCGCCAAAATTTCCTACAGGTCATGACGATTACAAGGTAGTGGGTATTTTTAGTAACATTAGTAATGGCTATGTCGAGGCCCAGATATATATTTAAAGTCTGATTCTTGGAGAATATGTATATTTAAAGTGTGAATCTTGGAGAAAAATTGATGATTTTCAATGCGGGATGCTATAATGTGGTTGGGCTAAGTTCGTGAACGGCAAGCTTCATTGGACTATAACTAGTGGTGATGATTGGGGCATCATGTCTATTGATTTGGCAGATGACAAATGGGGAATAGTGGAGCAGCCCCGCTATGGAGAAGGAGTTGTTTGTTTGAAGCTTGTAGTGTTGGGAAATGATCTCTCTGTGCTCTGCAATTATCGGAGAACTCACTCTGATGTGTGGATTATGAAGTATGGGGTCAAGGAGTCCTGGACGAAACTATATACTATCAACTATCCTAATGATCGTGACAACTATGAGCTTTCTCCACCCCTTTGTATGTCAAATAAAGGTGAAAGTTCGCTTGTGTTTGAATCAACTTTAGCGATATACAATCCAGCGGAGGACTGAATCGGTTATCCAGAGGTTACTAACGTTGATGACGGTATTAAGGCGGATGTCTACATTGAAATCCTAATTTGTCCAATTTTACAAAATGAACATTGAAGGCTGCCAGAACTCAGGTGAATGACAGTCGTGTAGCTAACTTCTTGCAAGCGTTCCTCTTTATACATTTTTCGCAGGTTTTAAAACTCTACTTTTTCAAATATTGATCAAGATACTGCATATTTAAGGACCATTTTACACCACATCTACTTAGATATCTTGGTGTTCCGTTTTGTTTAGTTATATTTCCAAAGAACAATAACATTGTGCAAGAGCTTCTTTGTAGTTTGTGTTTGGTGGCTTCTGCAATCTAACTTCTAAGTGAATGACATTGGACATTCTTTCTCCTTTCAAGCAGTGATTTAAGGGCACATGATATATTATAAAGTTTGGATGTTTTTCCTTGCTGCTAATAGCTTACTGTTATTTTTTTAGTCAATCAAAAGGAGAAATCTTCTTTCACTTTAGTGATACCATTGACTTGGAAGAAGCGGGTTGAAGCAGGAATTTTTTTTAGGAAGTGTTTAGCTGCTAATAATTTTAAGTGTTTCAGGCTCTTCTCCACTAGTCATTCTCTCCATTTAGCAAGCTTTGTTGTATGACACGTTTCCTGTTGAAATTTCAATGGCCCAGATTTGTTTTAATAAACTACCCGGAGCATAGTTGAGAAGGTAGATGTTTCCATCATTTTAGTTAACAAAAACCGTCTAACTTTGTAAGAAATCCTCATTTTCCAAACTTTTAAATCATTTTGGGTTGATAGGCACAGTTGGAAGTGATGATTTGCAGTGTTCAAGAAACTCTGAAACTTAGGTCTATCTTTTCACTTCATCTTTTTTCCCTTTACCGATAGGTAGATCAATTTCTTTTCTTTTTTCAATCTATATGTTTACTTAAAAATACGAGTAACAATTGAATTTGTACGTGGTACTAAGAATACGTGACTTGGCATGATACAATTAAAGGATAAGCGATAAATAAAGGCTGATTTAAGTAAATAAAAAAATAAACAAACCACTGAGGTTGAGTAATTATGCTGTGACGGAACGAACAATGATGAAGTAAATAGTTTATGAAGAAGATAGCCAAAAAATAATAAGTCTTCTGTTGATAGTAAGTTCCCTGTATACAATAGAGTTTAATTCTTTATATAGGGGGAGAGAAGAATTCTATACAAGGTAAAAGACCTATTACAGGGTAAAAGATCCCTAAAAGTACTGGGTTCAACGTCTTTGTTGATTTGGGTCGTGATTCCCACCGAGATAATTACATACCACGAGATTTCTGGCCCTTCCGTTACGCGAATCTGATATTTTTACCATAAGACATTTTACCCAGGCTGGTCTCGGCTACCTTATCTCGAGTGCTTTGGTCTCGAACTTTAACCAGATGATATCTGACCTCGAATTTCCCTTCTCAAAGTGTCGGTCTCGATCTGCAAGAAATCGACCTCAAGTTGCATCAACGATCACAACCCAAGACAGATGTATCTTATATGTTCGATTGTATCTGACCCCATACAGATTGTCCCCTCGTTTTTTGGAGAGTAATGACAAGAAACGATATGAGCCGCCGCTTTTCAAGATTAGGTTAAGTGTGAACACACTTATTAACACGACACGAAGTTCGGAGCGTCAAATCAGATAGCCTAAAAACGTCTTGCTGATGGATGACGGCAGCATGATGACGCACGTGGCCATTATCAAAAAGGGTCCTTTCGTGTCCCAGCTGGCGACAAACCCTGTAACTTCTGCAAATACCAATTAATATTTTCCCATCTCGTGTTTCGAACCGCCGCTTTTGAAAAGTATAAATAGCCCCTCCATTTTTCAATTTCCAGGTTTTGTGTCGTTTGAATTTTTTCTTGCTTTTGTTCTCTGTATTTTAGCGCCTCAAGCAAACTTCTATTATACACTTCCCTTTCCTCACCTTCCATCTTTTCTACTCTAATGGCGAAAACATCAAAATCAGTACCTCAAAAACAACAGCCTTCTTCCTCTCAACCTGCTGAAGAGGTTGAGCCTTCCCCTGTTGAGGAAACTTCGGCGGAGCCCCCCCAAAAGATTTCATACCAGTTGGATGCTCGACTGGCTCCGACTTCAAGGTGGAGAAGGCCTCTTCAGTACCGCGCCGGGGTGAACCGGTCGCTAGGTACATTAGTTCGATCACTAACAAAATCCTTGACAGGGTGAAGACGGAGTGTAAATGGGTTGGCAAGGATGTGGTAGTCCCCTCCCCGGATGAGGCGATTACCACCCATGTGGAGGGTTACTTGAGCGTCTATACCTACCCCTTTACGTTGGGACCTCTGGACCCCATAATTGTCGCCTTTTGTAAAAGATACGACGTTACATTGGGCCAGGTTCATCCCTCCGTTTGGCGGATAGTTCACCTTTTCTGCTTCTTTGTGAGTAAAGTTGACGGGCACCCCTTCACCGTTGACCATTTACTCCGACTGTACAGTCCCCGAATGTTCCGAGGGGGGCTAATAAAACTTTCTCGCCGGGCTAACAAAGCTCCGTTCTCGAGCATTGATGAGGACAAGGACCGGGGTTGGATGAGCCGATTCGTTCGAATAAGAACCTCGGACCTTATCCCTTCAGAAGACATGTCGTTCCCTGAAAAGTGGAACATGAGACATAAGCGATGTTTCCCCTACTTAAATCCATCTGCTGTTCTCCTTTTGACATCTAACCGATATATTTTGTAAGACGTAGCTGTTTCTCAAATGCCGTCCGCGATTCAACATTTGGAGGAGTGGGTTCGGAAGGTGGTGGCTCAGAGGGCCTACTCGGAGCGAGCTTGGCGTGAAATATCGAAAGGCATTTGGGAGGCCAAAAATCATGGTGAGCCCAATAATATTCATCTTTCTCATTTCAAGTGATCGGTGTTGTCATTAATTTTCCCCTTTCTTCACAGATCTATCGAAGGACGTTGAATTGAGGCCGGCGTCCATTGGTGGAGAAGCTCCCTGCCCTCCCCCTGCCTCGGAGAAGGAGGGAGAGAAAAAGAGAAAGGAAATCCCCGGTCCTTTGGAGCCTGAGAAAAGGAGGGTAAAGAAGAAAAGCATAGCTCGTAAGCCCAGAATCTCTGATCTAGCTATCCGATTGAGCGACGACTCCGTGGAAGATAGAGACCTCGATACTTTAAATAATGAACCACCTCGGACAGTTCCTGAGCCATCGGTCGATGAAGCCTGCATCCCTCGAGCAGAGGATCTCGAGGCAAGGACGAGGACCGGGGTATGTGCAGATGCAGGGGAGGCAGTACAAGGAGTCTCGAACCTCCCAGAGACAATGGATTCTCCCTCCTTTTCGGAGGCAACTCTTAATGAAGCCCAGGCCGCAAGGACGCACTCACCGAGCAAAGGCCCGATACCGGCGGGAGCCTTCGAAGAGTTCTTCGATGGGGTGCCATCGGCCGATACATTCGGGCTCGAAGTCCCGAGAAGGAGTCCCCCCGCCGAGACGAGTGGGTGTCTATCGGTCTTAAGTTAGTCGATAGATTTCCTGCTCCAAGTTCCAATCCTGATCGGAAGAGGGTAATAAAGTTCACCATTCCCGAAGACGCTAGGGTTTTGGCGGCGCCTGTAGGTGTGGCTAGCTACCTTCGTTTCTTGGTGACCGAAGAGGATCAGGCTGCAATGGATGCGGTGGGCTCGGCATGTATGTTCAACGAAGCTCAACAGGCGTCAAATAAGGTACACTTCCTCTCTGGCTCTATTTGGCGCCCGTTATCTTGTCCTTATACTTGTATTGATTGTTTTATTATATACACCTTGCAGTCTTCGGTGCTTCATCACGAGGCATTCCTTCGGCAAAAGGAAGAATGGCACAAGAAAAGGCACAGCGCCAGCGACTCGAGAGGGAGATGTCGAACCT
Organism: Nicotiana obtusifolia; assembly: GCA_002018475.1. Classification (NCBI taxonomy): domain Eukaryota; kingdom Viridiplantae; phylum Streptophyta; class Magnoliopsida; order Solanales; family Solanaceae; genus Nicotiana; species Nicotiana obtusifolia. Next base: position 5,357 of record MCJB01001504.1, on the reverse strand, counting down.
TCGGGCCGAGCTGGACTTCATGCGAAGAGAGCATGACAAATCAATCGACCAGCTGGGGCAGCAAACCGACCGATTAAATCAACTTCGGTCTGCAGTGAGCTAGGCCAAGGCAGAAACCAGCGAATGGATAGCCAAGGCCGATATACTGACTTTGGAAAAGGAGACCCTCCAAGCTCGCATAGTTCCCTTGGAAGAGCAGATTTCGGAGGCAAAAGAAAAAATCGGAGTTCTGACTAAGAGCACCGAATCTTTTCAATCCTAAGTCGAGACGCTCACCCAAGACCGGGATGTTCTAGTGAACGAGCTGCAATCAGCAAAGTCCGAGATTGCCACGTCCAAAGCCGACGCTGATGATTTGATAGCTCAATACAGAGCTGATGCTGAGGCGGCCCAGGAGCAATCAAAGATTTTGGTCGAATACACCAAGTGCCAGACCCGTCTCTCCGTCCTCGAAGAGCTGCAAGCTCGAGGTTTCGATCTATCTTCTGAAGTCGATGAAGCAGCAAAGATCAAAGCCGAAACAAGGAGGCGGGCCTTCCCTGAGGAAGAAGATGATGATTCTGACTGATGTTGCCTGTAAAATGATATGGCCTTTTTGTAACATACTTTAATTTGCATATATAAAAGAATTCCTTTTGTCTGACTTTGCTCTAAAATTTTCATATCTCGCAAATTTGCTTGCCTTAGCTAGGATTTATTTCACCATATATTTCCTTCCTCCAAGGCCGATCGAATAAGGCCCACACCTCGAGGGGACCTTGGTCAGTTAAGGAATCGAATCCGTCTTAACAGGTTTCGACCCAATTTGGCCTTCTTTTATGAATTCGGAGTTGTCTTAATAGGCTTCGTTTCTCCCCGAACTTTATTAGTTCGATGTGGCCTTGGCCTATTAAGAAATCGGGATTAAGTCTTAGTAAAATTTGTTTCCCTTTGAACTTCGATGACTTGATTTGGCCTTATCCCTTTTAAAGAATCAAGGTTTTGCCTTGGAAAGTCTAAGTCATCCTCGAATTTAGCTTGGTTGGCCTTAGCCTTTTATAAATTGGGGTTTGCCTGAGTTGGTCTTATTTCCCTTCGAGTTTTGTTAACTCAATACGGCCTTGGCCTTTTAATCAAATTTTGGGGTTTGCCTTAATAGGTCTTACTCCCCTCTGAATTTGGCGCAAACGTTTGAACAATGTTAGTTTTTGATGATGTAATGAAAATCAAAGAGGCCCTTGGGCTCAGAAACAGAATATCGGTGCCAAATAAACTTTATTAGCATTCATACGCTTGTACAACTTTTCTTAAGGGGCTGATCGATCTATTTGGGCACGGTACTTTCGACCGTTTGACCCTTACATTGACTCCTAATGATCTACGTGAAGTCCCCTTGAATTTGAAGTAGCTAGGCAAAGATTTGAAATAGACTAGCAATCCCCAGCTATTCAAGGTCGATCGAAGTTGTGCACCAAATATCATTATCTTCGATGAGCGACCGATCTAAGTTAGCACGACTCCTGGTTGCCTCATTAAAAACCTTGTCGTAAAACCCAATTTGGGACAAAACCGGTCGAAGGAAAAAAGAGTGCAACGCATGCTTTCAGTCCTAGTGTCTCGTGTTTCCTGGCTTGAAGTCACTCTATTTGCTACCTGCAGATGTTAGTATCATAAAGTAATCAAAATGAAAAAATGAAATTTATTACCTTAACAATGATATCGCTTCAGGTGGCTCACGTGCCAATTGTTTGGCAGCTGCTTGCCATCCATAGTTCCGAGCTTGTAAGATCCCCTTCCGGTGACCTTCAAGATAGAATAGGGCCCTTCCCAGTTCGATCCTAGTTTTCCTTCGTTTGGATCTCGAGCGTTGGGTGTAATTCTTCTAAGTACCAAGTCCCCAATGTTGAAGTATCGGAGATGGGCTCTCCGATTGTAATACCTTTCGATTTTTTGTTTCTGCGCCGCCATCCGAACGAGGGTCGCTTCCCTCCTTTCATCCAAAAGTTCCAGGCTGATGTTCATAGCTTCCCGGTTCGATTCCTCGATTGTGTTTCGGAAACTGATGCTCGGTTCACCTACCCCGACCGGTATTAGTGCTTCAGCACCGTAGACTAGGGAGAACGGGGTGGCCCCGGTGCTGGTTTTCTTGGTTGTGCGATATGCCCATAGAACCTCGGGCAGCATTTCCCTCCATTTTCCTTTTACGTTGGCTAACCTTTTCTTCAGGTTTTAAATTATAGTCTTGTTAGTTGACTCGGCTTGACCGTTGCCGCTGGGGTGATACGGAGTTGACAGTATTCTTTTGATCTTGTTGTCTTCGAAGAACTTTGTTATTTTGCTGCAGACGAATTGTTTGCCATTATCGCACACAACTTCTGAGGGCATCCCAAACCGGCAAATGATATGGTCCCATATGAAGTCAATTACTTCTTTTTCCCTAACCTTTTTGTAAGCCTGTGCTTCCATCCACTTGGAAAAATAGTCAGTCATAAAAAGAATAAATTGAGCTTTACCTGGTGAGCGAGGGAGAGGGCCGACGATGTCCATGCCCCACTTCATGAATGGCCATGGCGACAAGACCGAATGCAGTGCCTCTCCGGGCTGGTGAATCATCGATGCATGCCTTTGGCATTTGTTGCACTTGCGTACGAACTCCTTCGTATCTTTCTCCATGTCGATCCAATAGTAACCGGCCCGAATTATTTTTCGAACCAAGGTTTCGGAGCCGGAATGATTGCCGCATATACCTTCGTGTATCTCCCTTAAGATGTACTTGGTGTCACCGGGTCCAAGACATATAGCGAGAGGACCTCCGAATGTTCTCCTGTATAAGGTTCCATCGTTGGCTAAACAAAATCGGGCTGCCTTTGTGCGTAATGCCCTTGATTCTTTGGGATCCGATGGCAATTTACCCGAACTAAGATATTCTATGTATTTGTTTCTCCAATCCCAGGTCAAGCTTGTTGAGTTGATTTCGGCATGGCCTTTTTCCACCACCGACCTCAATAATTGCACGACTTTTTCAGAGTCAATCTCTTCATCTTCGACCGACGACCCTAAGTTGGCGAGGGCATCGGCCTCACTATTTTGTTCTCGTGGTATGTGTTGTAGGGTCCATTCTTTAAACCTGTGTAGCGTGACACTGAAGCTTGTCCACATACCTTTGCATACGCCCCTCTCTGACCTCGAATGTCCTATTTACTTGGTTGACCATGAGGAGGGAATCACATTTGGCCTCGATTATTTCTGCTCCCAGATTTTTGACCAACTCTAAACCTGCAATCATAGCCTCATATTTTGCTTAATTGTTAGTCAATTTTATAGTCTTAATAGACTGTCGAATTGTATTCCCGGTTGGAGGTTTGAGCACGATACCAAGCCCCGATCCTTTTGAATTGGAGGCGTCGTCTGTGAACAAGGTCCACACTCCCGAAGGAGTCCCCGATTTGGTCATTAGTTCTCTCTCGACCTCGGGGATAAGCGATGGCGTAAAGTCAGCGACAAAATCTGCCAATACTTGAGACTTGATCGAGGTTCGAGGCTGATATTCAATATCGTACCCCCTTATTTGGATGGCCCACTTGGCCAGTCGACCTGATAGCTCAGGTTTGTGCATAATGTTCCTAAGGGATAAGTTGTCACTACACATATGGGGTGACATTGGAAGTAGGGTTTTAACTTCCTAGAGGCACTCAATAACACGAGTGCTGATTTTCCAAATGTGGGTACCTAGTTTCGGCCTCACCTAGTGTTCTACTAACGTATTAAATGGGGAATTGCGTACCTTGTTCTTCTCGGACTAGGACCCCGCTCACCGCTATTTCCGAAAAGCTAGGTAAAGGTATAACTGCTCACCTGTTTTTGGCATATGTAACAGAGGTGGACTGCAGAGGTACCTTTTAAGCTCTTCTAACGCATGTTGGCATTCTGGTCCCCATGAGAATTTGTTCTTCTTTTTTAGCAAGTTGAAGAACTGATGGCTCCTGTCAGATGACCTCGATATGAATCGGCCTAGGGCTACTATCCTACCTGTTAGTTTTTGTACAGCTTTCACACTGTGTGTCTTCGATGGCTTTGATTTTGTCGAGGTTGATTTCTATTCCCCGGTTCGAGACCATAAAACCAAGGAATTTTCCCGAGCCCACTCCGAATGCACACTTCTCTGGGTTCAACTTCATGTTGTACCTTTTAGTACATCGAATGTTTCCTGCAAATGACTCAAATGGTCCTCTGCTCGCAGGGACTTGACTAACATGTCATCAATATAAACTTCCATTGTTACTCCTAGTTGTTTTTCGTACATCTTATTCACTAGGCGTTGGTAGGTAGCCCCCGCGTTTTTGAGCCCGAATGACATCACGTTATAGCAATAAGTGCCATACTTAGTGATGAAGGATGTCTTTTCTTGATCATCCTTATCCATTTGTATCTGGTTGTAACCAGAATAGGCATCGAGAAAACTAAGAGTCTCGTGGCCAGCGGTAGCATCGATCATGCGATCGATATTGGGCAAGGGAAAGGAGTCTTTGGGGCACGCCTTGTTTAGATCTTTGTAATCTATGCACATCCTAAGCTTATTTCCCTTCTTAGGAACTACAACAACATTTGCTATCCACTACGGGTACTTAACTTCCCGAATGGACCCTATATTCAAAAGTTTAGTTACCTCGTCCTTGATGAATGCTTGCTTGATTTCGAACTGAGGCCTCCTCTTTTGCTTGACCGGCCAGAATTTTGGGTCAATGCTCAGTTTGTGAGTTGTAATTTCCGGCGGTATCCCTGTTATGTCAAAATGGGACCAAGCAAAAGAATCTTCATTAGCTGAAAGAAATTTAATTAATTTGGTCCTGAGCCCGGAGCTTAAGCCCGAGCCTAGGTATACCTTTCGACCGGGCAAGTCGCTTCGGAGTGAAATCTATTCGAGCTCCTCGACCGTCGATTTGGTCACATAGGACTCGTCGGAACCGATAAATGACCGGGGAACCCCATAATTGTCAACTTCGAGTTGATCTTGCTCACCCTCGTTTGTTGAAGGTGGTGTCTGTGATTGCTATTGGGTCTTCTGGGAAGGAGCGGTCGGCTTTGGCACTGTCTCTTCTACTTTGAACATTTCCCTCGTAGCATGTTGCTCTCCGTAAACATTTATGACCCCATCAGCCGATGGGAACTTCAACATCTGATGCAATGTTGAAGGTACAGCTCCGATATCACGAATCCAAGGCCTTCCGAGCAAGGCATTGTATCTCATGTCGCCCTCGATCACGCAAAACTTCGTTGCCCGAACAGTACCGGCGGTGTTTACCATCAGCGTTATTTCCCCTTTGGTTGTTTCACATGCCATGTTGAAACCATTGAGGATCTGAACTTCGGGGATGATT
>MCJB01001503.1:189770-200514 GCA_002018475.1 Nicotiana obtusifolia | reverse complement strand
AGAACTCTTTTCGTCTCAATTTTCTCATGTCTCTTCCCATTTGAAATTCAACAAATATCATCAGTAAATCATTTCAAGAACACAACAACTAGGCAATCCTAGGAAGGAGGATATTGCTCGTTTTAGAAACTGTCCAGAATTCTACGCGGATGCTGATGGGGTATTATGTGTTCACTGTGAACTAAATGACTTTTTCGTCTTGACAAAGGGAAGCGTGTTGAGGTGATTACATCGGCTGTAGACCTGCAGAAGAAGAAGTCTGAACTGAATCGTTTCTATACAACTTTAGCCCGAACAGACAAGAATTCAGGTTCAGCTACAACTGAATGTGAAGATTTTGGAAAGAAGAGGGACTTAGAAAACATTATGGTGTCCAAAGCTCCATCTGAGTTGGGCCTTATTAAGAGAAACTCCAGGGGACTGTTAGATGCTGAAGGTGTATATATCGACAGCCAAAAAGCAGCTGCAGCTTCTTGAGTATGCACAAGCAAGGCTGACAGTTCCAGCGCATGTTCTACGTGCTCATGATGAGATTATGATGGCAACTTCTCGACTACGCCTAAAAGAGGATGAGAATGACAAATCTATTGATGCCTTAGATCAAGGAGAATTAGATGCAGGCAGTGCTGAATGGTCCAGCGAAAAGTTTTTCTTTTTATCTTCTTTATCAAGAACAAAGGGACAATTTCGCTACTTGAAGGGTTTGGTTCAATCTAAACAAAATACTATCATTTTGCAAGTACTGGAAATTCAACTATAGTTCAAGTCACAATGGGCTCAGCGGCTCATGCAGAAGAAAAAAAGGAATACCAAGCAAGAGTTGAGGAAGATGCATGCCCTGTTTGCCAAGAGAAGCTCAATAACCAAAAGATGGTTTTCCATTGCCGGCATGTCATTTGTTGTTACTGTTTGTTTGCAATGGCCAATGGCAAAGAAGATATTAGCCCTCCATGGGAAGCCTCAAGTTAACTAATTAATGTGTCCAACTATTGTAGACAGCATACTGATTGCGGAAATATTGCTTATGCTGATGACTGTCAGAATAAGTCATATCCATCTTCTTCTGTAGTCTCTAAGAATTCTGAAGCCTCTGTAAATATCTGAGGTTCAAATAGTACAAAGATTGAAGCTGTCACAAGGAGAATTTTATGGATTACTTTCACGAACCAAGCGGCAAAGGTTCCATTCTTTAGCAGTTGGAATGACGTGCTTGATGTGTTAGATCATGCAGCAGAGGCACAAGCTATTGGCAGGACGCATCGAATTGGGCAGGAACATATGACTCTCGTTCATCGTTTTATAGTGAAAGACACAGTTGAGGAGAGCTTATATAAGTTGAATAAGAGCAGGAACAACGGTGCATTTGTTAGTGGTAACAGAAAGAATCAAGATCAGCCTAAATTGCTCCGACTCGGCAGTTTAGGTGTTGCACCCGTGTCGACACGATACTAATGTGGGTGTGGGTATGGGATTCATACCGGATCTGGTCATACGATTTTGGGTACTTTGACCACGATGGACGAAAAAATTCTAGACGAAATACAATTTGATTCCTGATCAGAACCAAAACTAGGGTAAATTTGAAGAACATAGCATACCTTATCTAGGAAATCAATCCTTTACTTATCTACAACTTGAGAATAAAAAAAAATCCAAACTTTACAAGCTATACGTAAGTATTCCACAAAATTTCTCATAATTTAGAGATTTTTTTTATTTTTTTTATTTTTGCGAATTATTTTTAGCCGGATCCCCACACCCTTATCCGTACTAGGATCCGTATCCCCGAATCTTAAAACTTACTCGAATGATCCGACCTCTAGATCTGCACCTGTATCGGACACCCACACCCCTGTCTGAGCAACTTAGAGATCAGCCCGTCTTGGCACTAAGAGATGTTGAATCCTTATTCAGGGTGGCACCTTCTGCTGATGAAAGGCAACTGGGAGCTTGATGCATTTGCCACCTTCTCTTGCTGCTTAGTGAACGGACATCTTGTTAAGAGCAACGTGGGAACTGTTGAATTTACAGAAATTGTGCTGCTAGGGAACAACTAGGAGCCAGCAGAATGATCCTCTTTCATTCTGTCGTATTTCTGTAATTCTCTCAAATAAATGTAGATGTTTTCATTTCTTTTGTCACAGAAGATACTAATACAATAGAAAGACTAGTCAGTTATATTTCTTTCAGTGTTTCAATGCCAATAGAAAGACTAGTCAGTTATTATTAATGGTATCTAGCTAGCTAGATAGAGCTTCTTGTTCAAACAGCTTTTAAATATGTTACACTGCCTCTAACATCTTCATTATATTCCCTTCGTATGATACAAAGGGGCGCCAACGTTTATGCAAGAACTTCTCAATGTTCCTCATCTGTACAAGTAAGAAACATACTTAACTGTTCAAAGAGAAAATCTAACAACAAGGATCAAAGAAGCAACTCAAATATAAAATGCATAAGCATTAACTGTATAAGCAAGAAAAACTCACTACTAACGCTAGACAAAGTACGAGCAACTAACATACAATTCAAAATCAAAGTTGAATTCCTACTCCTGTTTGCGAACCTAAGTTAGATAGAAGGCTGTTCTAAATTAAACCATGATACTAGGAGATCCTCCTCATACTAAAGAGGCTGTCCTTGTGCGGTACAAAAGATTCTAAGTTCCTCATGTTACTGCTGAAAATCTTCATCACCCTACTCTTTCTGTCATATATGTATCCGCTAGAGTTCTTATGCTTAAGAATCAATACTTCACCATTCCTCGCTCCAGCAACAACGACAAGTTTCCCAAGTTCTGGCATTGTTCTCTCATTCTGTCTTGCTGATTTGTTTGGACAGATATAATTTATCGACTCTGCCACGATTCTATGTTTTTTCGACCAAACTTGCCCTTGAAAATCCTCCAAAATCCAAACATCCATTATTGTCACTGTTGATAAAAGAAAGAAATCCACCCAACTTTACCAATGAATAATTGTTAGTTTTAATCACTTCACCACATTTTGGAAGATACGTTCTACTGAATCTTGCCTCGTTTACTTGCATCGATATGATATATTCACTTGAATCAACATACCAATGCAGAATCCTTCCATTTATGGACACTGGATCCTTCCAGTTAAACTTAACTGGGTCAAATGACCGATCATTAGGATCTTCCCATGGACCAGAGACTCGTTCCCAGTGTTCATCACCATTGCTCAGATTAAATATTTCGAAACCATAAGAATCTGTCATAACATGCACTACTTTATACTGTTTTGTCGAAGAGTCAAATCCAAGAGCTGCACTACAAGCTGTATGTTGACAACCTGAAGGGAATTTAGGGATAGTGAGGCAGAACTTTGTTGCTGGATTTATCACTTGTAGCTTCCAAGCGATCCGCGGTTCAGTCATCAATAGAAATCCATCACAGCTAGAATGAATTTATGTAATTGATTTATTCCAAGATCACGCGATTCACATTCAAGTTCTTTTCCAATCTCTATCAGCTTTGTTTTCATATGCCTTCCTGCTGCTTCCTGTATTAGCAATTCTGATTTCGATTCCATGAAATTTTGCTCAATGAAAGACCTTCTGAAGCACATTTCTTTCCATGTTTTGCTGACAGGCATGACATTCTTGTTAATGTATCTTGGTGGAATCTTCACTAGGATGTTAAATATGATTCTTTCTAGAAATTTAGAAAGAGTAATCTTCTGACTCTTCTCTACTTTTTTCATTCCGCTGCTTTTATCTTCACCACACGTATTCTTTTATGCTCAGCATCTGTTGCGCGAATTCAATGTCATCGATTTCAGCAATTTCATCCCCCATTATTGTAGTGTGTAAACCAGCAAAGAGCTCAATATAGGTTTCTGAAGGAAATTAATCTTGAAAAGTTAGAGAAACAAGGGCCAGAAAACTAAGTTTAAAGAATTCAAAATTAGAACTTGATCAGCCATTCAACTTTTGAACAAGTTAAGGATGGAGCTCAATAAATCCTTTCACGAATAAATATGAGCGGAGAAAGAAGGGAGAGAACAACAAACAGATTTACAGAAACTTAGCCATCTTGTTCAATAAATTTGATTTTCAGCCATGAGATATAATGATTTGCATATGATTTTACAAACCAAACTAGCGAATCAACTATCACAGAGAAGTAACGACTGAACATCGATCCCAAAGAACACATGCATCAAGTAGCACAAAGAAGTACCTGCCTACATTTCACTTTAACTTAGTTTAGCAACATTTGAACAAGAAAAAAAGGATCATGTACAAGAGCGGGTTTAATGCACAAGTTATTGGTTCATCCGAACCCAGTAGCTTTGTCTCACACCCCATGTATTTTTTCAAAAAACAACTAAATCAGTACACATAATGGATTTCAAACGCAGTAAATCAAATGGCTTGTGGTAGAATTTTGATCTTGAATACATGAAGTTTAAATCTTGGATCTGCATCTGATGATGTGTTAGTAGTTTTTTTTTTAATTAGGAAAAGGTTTATGCCATTGAAGCTATGAACATTGCGAAAATAACACTACTAAACTTCAGAAATTACAGACTTCCAGCTATTCATATTGACATATTTAGAATTTTCTAAAGTTTACTCTGGACTAAAAGTAAGACAATTTCTAATTACTCTCCCCTTCAACCCAAATTACCTCTTAATTCCTTGTCCATATTATTTTCAAATATCAAGAGCATTCCAATTAAAATTCAACCATGCATATTTGCCTTAGAGACATATAACAATTACTCCCTCCATTCCAATTTATGTCATGCACTTTGACTGGATATGGAGCTTAGAGAAGTAAGAAAGATTTTTGAAATTTGTGGTTTAAAACAAGCCATAAGTATTTGTATGGCTATAACTAATAGGTAAAACTAGTGGTGGAGCCACATGTACTCAAGGGGTGTCAGCTGATAACCCTTTGTTGAAAGCTAGATAATTTTTATTTTATTTTATGTATATACACTATTTCACACATATTGACTTCTTCCTGAGTTTGTTTCTTTGTATTTTGACCTCCCTTAGTTAAAATTCTAGCTCTGCCATAAGGCAAAGCATAAAGTTTAAAGTAAATTATTTTTAAATATAAAAAGGTATCATTCTTTTACGGATAGACCCAAAAAAGTGCATCACACAAATTAGGACAGATGAATTAGTAAATAACCAAGTACATAATAGTATAACCTTCGTCCAATTATCACATGGGAATAAGCAAATAAGAAAGTAAATAAAATTGTATAAGCAACAGCAATGATATTGGAATTGAGAACATATAATTTTATTTGCTGTGGGAAAGAGTACCTGAAATTTTTGATTCCGTCAGACAAAGAAAGAGAAGAGTGCGGCGGGGAATGATTTGATGACTATATAAAGGTTTGGAGAGGGGGGCTAGGAGTAGCCTGTTTTAATTTGTATTTCCTTTTTTTTTTTTAGTTTTTTCAGTCGGTATTTTAATTAAGGATTAAGAAATACTTATTAATACATCAAAATAGTTAGTCTTGATTGAATTTCGGTATGATGAGGAGTACTTCTCAAAACTTATGTCTCGTAGCTTTTCATTTTAGTTTGTCTTAATCAGTGTTTTAAAAGGTGTAGGTGTAAGACGAAACGTTTTACATATGCCTTAGCGAGACATAAGTTCTATGAGTATTTAATTTGTAATATAATTATAGTAAATATTTATAAATAGGTAAAATTGCATAAAAATTAAAGAAAACTATAAATATGTGAAAAATATATATAGATGTGCTCCATTCCCACAAAAAAATATTCAAAACAATCCATTATATGCTAATTACAAGCACAAGTAACTTGAGTTGAAAAGAATAAAGTTTTCTACATGGAAGAATAAAAAGAATGACTAACCTGCAATTTGAACTTTGAACTTGCTGCTATTGTTACCCTTAACTACGGGTAACAATTAAATTTGTATGTGGTATTAAGGATACGTGACTTGACCTGATACAATTAAAGAATGAACGATAAATAAAGGCTAAATTAAATAAGTAAAAGAGTAAGCAAACCGCCGAAGTTGAATAATTCAGCTGTGACGGAATGAATAAGAATGAAATAAGTATTTGATGAAGAAAACAGTCAAAAATATGCTAACTTTGTATATTGATCGTATGTTCTGTCCTGTTTACAGTAGGGTTGAATTCTTTATATAGGAGGAGAAAAGAATTCCACACAAGGTAAAAGACTTATTTACAAGGTAAGAAATCCCTAAAATCACTGGGTTCAACGTCTTTCCTGATTTGGGCCGTGATTTCCGCCGAGATGTTTATAAGTCACGAGATTCCCGGCCCTTCCGTTATACAAATCTGATATTTTTACCATAAGATATTTTACCCGGACCGGTCTCGATAATCTTATCTCGAACGCCTTGGCTTCGAGCTTCGTTCTGATGATGTCCAACCTCGGACTCCCCTTCTCGATGTGCCGGTCCCGACTTACAGGAGGGTGATCTTAATTGACGCCGACCTTCAAAACCCAAAATCGGTGCTCCCTATGCAATCGATCATATTCGACCTCATATAGATAGTCCCCTCATTTTTTGGAGAGTAATGACAAGAAACGATATGAGCCGCCACTTTCAAGATTAGGTTAAGTGGAGACACACTTATAGTGAGTGGCACGAAATTCGAAGCATCAAATCAGATAACATAAAAACGTCTTGTTGATGGATGACGGCAGCACGATGACGCACATGGCCACTATCAAAAAGGTCTTTTCGTGTCCTAGTTGGCGACAAACCCTGTAATCTCTGCAAATCCCAATTAATGCTTCCCCATCTCATGTTTCGAACCGCTGCTTTTGAAGAGTATAAATAACCCCTTCATTCTTCAATTTTCAAGTTTTGTGTCGTTTGAATATCTTCTTGCTCTTGCTCTCTTCATTTTTATTCTTCAAGTAAATTCTTTTTATACACTCCCCTTTGCTCGCTTCCCATCTCCTCAATTCCAATGGCAAAAACATCTAAATCTATTCCTCAAAAACAACAACCTTCCTCCTCTTAACCTGCTGAAGAGGTTGAGCCTGCCACTGTTGAGGAAACTTTGACAGAGCCTCCTCTAAAAGCTTTCATACCGGTCGGATGCTCGACCGGCTCCGACTTTAAGGTAGAGAAGGCCTTGAACCGGTTGCTAGGTACATTAGCTTAATCAAGAACAAAATCCTTGACAGGGTGAAAACGGAGTGTAACTGGGTTGGCAAGGACGTGGTAGTCCCCTCTCCGGATGAGGCGATTACCACCCATGTGGAGAGTTAATTGAGCGTCTATACCTACCTTCACGTTGGGACCTTTGGACCCCATTATTGTCGCCTTTTGCAAAAGGTACAACGTTACATTGGGTAAGATTCACCCCTCCGTTTGGCGGATAGTTCACCTCTTCCGCTTTTTTGTGAGTAAGGTCGACGGGCACCCCTTCACCGTTGATCATTTACATCGATTGTACAGTCCCCGAGTGTTCCGAGGGGGACTAATAAAACTTGCTCGCTGGGCCAGCAAAGCCCCATTTTCGAGCATTGATGAGGACAAGGACCGGGGTTGGATGAGCTGATTCGTTCGAATAAAAACCTCGGACCTTATCCCTGCAGAAGACATGCCGTTCCCTGAAAAGTGGAACATGGACCGTAAGCATCATTTTCCTATCTAAATTCATCTGTTGTTCTTCTTTTGATATCTTACAGATATATTTTGTAAGGTGTAGCCGTTTCTCAAATGCCGGCCGCGATTCAACACTTGGAGGAGTGGGTCCGGAAAGTGGTAGCTCAGAGGACCTACTCAGAGCGTGCTTGGCGTGAGATATCTAAAGGCCTTTGGGAGGCCAAAAATCACGGTGAGCTCGATAATGTTCACATTTCTTGTTTCATGTAATCGGCACTGCTGCTATCTCACTTCCTCTTTTCTTTGTAGGTCTATCGAAGGATGCTGAATTGAGGCCGACGTGCCCCGGTAGAGAGGTTCCCTGCCCTCCCCCTGTCTCGGAGAAGGAGGGAGAGAAGAAGAGAAAAGAAGTCCCCGGTCCCTCAGAGCCCGAGAAAAAGAGAAAAAAGAAAAGCATAGCTCGTAAGCCTAGAATCGCCGACCTGGCTATTCGATTGAGCGAAGACTCCGAGGAAGATAGAGACCTCGGTATTTCAATTAATGAACCATCTCGGACAGTCCCCGAGCCGAGGGCCGATGAAGCTAGCACTCCTCGAGTAGAGGACCTCGAAGCAGGGGTGAGGATCGGGGTATGTGCCGATGCAGGGGTGGCAGCACAAGGAACCTTAGATCTCCCAGAAGCAATGGACTCTCCCTCCTTCTCGGAGGCAACCCTCGATGAAGCCCGGGCTGCAAGGATACATACGCCGAGCAAAGGCCAGGTACCGGTAGGAACCTTTGAAGACCTTTTTGATGGAGTGCCATCGGCTGATACCTTCGGGCTCGAAGTGCCCAGGAAGAGTCCTTCCGCCGAGACGAGCGAGGTATCTATCGGTCCCAAGTTAGTCGATAGATTTCCCGCTCCAAGTTCTAATCCTGATCGGAAGAGAATAATAAAGTTTGCCATTCCCGAAGATGCTAGGGCTCTGGCTGCGCCTGTGGGCGTGGCTAGCTACCTTCGGTGTTTGGTGACCGAGGAGGATCAGGCCGCAATGGATACGGTGGATGAGGCCTGTTTATTCAATGAAGCTCAACAGGCGGAAAATAAGGTAAAATTTCTCATAGGCTCTATTTGGCGTTTGTTACTTTAATCTTCGACTTGTACTGACCGTTTTATTTTTTCCCACACTTGCAGTCTTCGGTGCTTCATCACGAGGCGTTTCTTCGGCAAAGGGAAGAAAAGGCACGTCGCTAGCAACTCGAGGGGAAGATGTCGACTCTTCGGGCGGAGCTGGACTTCGTGCGCAAAGAGAATGACAAAACACTCAACCATCTGGGACAGCAACTTGACCAAATAAATCAACTTTGGTCCGCATTGAGAGAGGCCAAGGCAGAAACCAATGAATGGAGAGCCAAGGCCGATATATTGACTTCGGAAAAAGAGACCCTCCAGGCTCGCGTAATCCCCTAGGAAGAGCAGGTTTCGGAGGCACAAGAGAAAATCGGGACTCTAACTAAGAGCACCGATGCACTTCAGTTCCAAGTCGAGACGCTCACTCTGGACCGAGATGTTCTGGTTAACGAGCTGCAATCGGCAAAATCCGAGGTTGCCACATCCAAAGCCGACGCCGATGATCTGATAGCTCAATACAGAGCTGATGCTGAGGCCTCCCAAGAGCAATTAAAGATTTTGGTCGAGTACGCCAAGTGCCAAAACCGTCTTTCCGTTCTCGAGGAGCTGCAAGCTCGAGGCTTCGATCTATCCACCGAGGTCGATGAAGCAGCGAAGATCGAAGCCGATGTTAGAAAGCGGGCCTTCCCTGAGGAAGAAGAAGATGATTCTGATTGATGCTGTCTGTAATATGATACGACCTTTTTGTAACATACTTTAATTTGTATATATAAAAGAATTCTCCTTTTTTGTCTGGCTTTGTTATGAAATTTTCAATCTCGCAAATTTTCCTGCCTCCCAGGCTTAGTTAGGATTTATTTCACCATAGATTTTCTTCATCCATGGCCGATCGAATAAGGCCTACACCTCGAATGGAGGAGTCGAGATTTGCCTTGATAGGTCTTATTTCTTCCCAAACTCCGTTAATTTGGCAGGACCTTGGTCCGTTAAGAAATTGAATCCGTCTTAACAGATTTCAACCCGATTCGGCCTTAGCCTTTTACGAATTCGGAGTTGCCTTAATAGGTTTTATTTCTCCCTGAATTTTATTAGTTTGATGCGGCCTTGGCCTATTAAGAAATCGGGATCATGCGTTAGCAGATTTTGTTCCCTTTTGAATTTTACTGACTTGATTTGGCCTTAGCCCTTTTAAAGAATCGAGGTTTTGCCTTGGCAAGTTTCAATCATCTCGAATTTAACTCGATTCGGCCTTAGCCTTTTATAAATTGGGATTTTCCCAAGTAGGTCTTATTTCCCTTCGAGTTTTGCTAACTCGATACGGCCTTGGCCTTTCAAAAAATTGGGGTTTGCCTTAATAGGTCTTATTCCCCTCTGAATTCCGTGCAAATATTTGAACAACGTTAGTTTTTGATAATGTAATGAAAATCGAAGAGACCCTTATGCTCGGAAACAAAATATCGGTGCCAAAGAACCTTTATTAGCATTCATACGCTCATACAACTTTGCTTAAGGGATAGATCAATCTATTTGGGCACGGTACTTTCGACCGTTTGACCCTTACATTGATTCCTAATGATCTACGAGGAGTCCCCCCGAATTGAAGTAGCTAAGCAAAGATTCGAAGTAGACAAGTAATCTCCAGATATTCAAGGTCGATCGAATTTGTGCACCAAATATCATTATCTTCGATGAGCGACCGATCTAAGTTAGCACGATTCCTGGTTTCCTCTTTAAAAACCTTGCCGTAAAACCCAATTTGGGACAAAACCGGTCGAAGGAAAAAAGAGTGCAACGCGTGCTTTCAGTCCTAGTGTCCCGTGCTTCCTGGCTCGAGGTCACTTTATTTGCTACCTGCAGACGTTAGTATCATAAAACAAACAAATGAGAAAAGAAATTTATTACCTTAACAATAGTATCGCTTTAGGTGGCTCACGTTCCAATTGTTTGGCAGCTGTTTGCCATCCATAGTTCCGAGCTTGTAAGACCCCTTTCCGGTAACGTTCAATATAGCATAGGGCCCTTCC